>CAJNIZ010048205.1:21399-33642 GCA_905231905.1 Symbiodinium pilosum | reverse complement strand
CCACCGCCACCGCCACCGCCACCCCCACCCCCACCCCCCCCCCCCCCCCCACCCCCACCACCACCACCACCACCACCACCACCACCACCACCACCACCACCACCACCACCACCACCACTACTACCCTTACCACCACTACTACTGCTATTGCTTCTTCTAGTACTACCACTAATAACAACAATGAGAAAATAACGCTAACACTAACACGTAGACTACGACTTAGTCCTAATTAAGCTCCAACACCAACACCACCGTCGCCACCACGACTGCATCTACATCTCTACCTCTTCTTCGCCCATGGCTACAGACACGACCGCTACTATCCTCAGGGCCAGAGCAACATCTAATTCTTTCGTTGCCATGCACATCGGCGCCATTCTTCTTATTTCCCATAAGTACTTGGCAAGCGCGGCCAAGATGCTGTAGATGTGATCTTCCATTGTGGCCCTTAGCTTGGCAACTGTATATGGGGCGTACACACGGATCTCAGGTACCAGTGCTGCTCCTGCAAGCAGCCTCACGTTGACTCCCGGACAGCTTTTGTGCAAGGTCTTATAGGGCACACCGCACAAGCAGCAAATGCAAATGCCCAACTTCTCAGGAAAACTGCCAATCCCCCTTCCCTTCAGCAAAGCGTCTTGTCAGCCGTATCATTGAAGCCGCCTTAGGCAAACAAACATCTCTCTATCATAGTCCATGTTCAGCTGTCCAACTTGCATCGTGTTTCCCCTTGTGCACGTCTGGCTAGCCTACCGAAATTTCTGGACAGCATGCAATATGCGGCCATAATTCTGATCACTCTTCATGTGTTCCCAAGCCACTGCAGCCTGGGGTGGTCCTTCCCTCCCTTGGTTTGGTCATCGAGTTGAGTGGTCCCCACCTCAAAAGTGGTATGTATGCCAGATTGATCAAGCCAAGCGGCTGCTAGCACGCAAGATGGGCCGCAGCTCTTGGTAGGACAGTCTCCCGTCACCTAAGCGCAGAAAAACAGTGGATTCGGGGTTTATGCTTCTGGCTTCGGACTGATCATGAAGAATGGTCGTCATTAGGTTCCCGATGACCGCCACATAGTGGCGCAATGGGGAGGTCAATGCAAAGTTTTTGACACGGGTTGCATGCCCATCTTCCAAAATTGCACCCTAAGCGAAAGAAAGCTTAAGGGAATCGTGCTCAGCAAGAAAGAGACTCACTCTGCAGCATTCCTTCCAGGTCCTTCCAGGAACCACAAGCCTGGGCAGCCCTAAGGTTTACGGTTGGGGTAAGCTGTCCAGTAAGAATGGAGTCTGGGCAAGCCAGTCATTGCTGTCAACTAGATTCCCTGTCAAAATCTCTAGTTTCTGAGCACGACCCTTGCTAAACCTTTGTCACAGACGACAAGCATTCCTTTTCTGATTCACCACAGAGTACACAGAATATGCGTACTCAGTGATTTGTATATATCCATAAACATGTATACATAATGTGTATATCAAAACGCTATCATGTAGTCATAAACACACGACCAAACGAAAAGACCTAACCTCATGTGCTCATGCCTCTTGTTTTAAAAGCGGTGCTATAAGGGACGGCAAAGACAAAGCGGGAATGCTCATGAGGCAGCTCCCAGAATCGCTTTGTGGAGGTTACTCTAAGAAACAACCCATAACTACCATGTGCCATGTCTGCATAGTCATACCTCTTACAGCCAGAACTCATACCCTAAAACCTTAAAACCCTAAACTGTAAACCCCAAACCCTAAAACCCTAAACCCTAAAACCGTAAACCCTAAAAAGCCTCAACCGTAAGCCCCAAACCCCAAGACCCTAAACCCCAACTATACAGGCGGCCGTTGCGGTCGACGGTGTTCCAGGCAGCCTCCAGCAAAAAATGTTCTGGAGGAAGGCTTTGGGGAAGTGAGGGGAGGGGCCTGCTGGGAAGCTTAGGGTTGAAGATCCTGGGCTTAGGGTTTAGGGTTTGGATACGAATGTAGACCCCTGATTAATAATACCCCTCCCCTTAATGGGGATGATAATAGGGATCCTAATATCAAGGCCCTTGAAGGGAGCGGGGTTTATGAAGTAGGGGTCTACATTAAAGATCCTGCATGGTCCTAGTACCTTGAAAGCTTGGGAATTAGGGTACTGTGGTATACTAAGTTCACGCAGGATTTTGAATATCAACAGTACTTCTGGTGTTGTTTTTCTCGCACCTTTGACTCTACGAGCCGGCGCACCGACCCTGCGTAAAGATCCCTCATGTGGACCTGGATGCTGAAACATTCGTTTAGGGTTTAGGGTAAATCACGGCTTCTTCAGCCTGCTACGCAAAAAAAAGTTTTCACTCTCTCTGCTGCTAATGACAAGCTATGGTAAGCCTACCTAAGATAATCCGCTGTAACAGATTTTGGCGATGTTTTAGAGTAGGGCTGAATAGGGCTTCCGGGAATTTCCTGTCTGATCCAAGCTTGACAAGAAGACCACAACCTGGAGGCCCCTGGTCATTGATGACCCGACTGACCATACAATCCCCATATGCACCCCTACTGGCAAGCCACATACAGTGCCAGGCCACAGACAAGCCTAAACAAGCGCCACATATTCCTACATGATCACTATACAGGCCGTTCAGTTGTTAGACCGACTAAAACAATTGCAGCACGCGCAATTTGCAAAGCCGAGTTGGACCAGCTACCCTCTCCAAAGCATCCCACCCCGAAAATTTTCACGTCACGCTACACCCTTAACCCGAGCCTTGCACGACAGAAATTGCCACTTCCCCAAACCCCAAACCGTAGCTATGGTAGGATTATCATTTATTGTCCCCAACTTGGACACCAAATATACAGACAATCAACAATTTTACACTCTCACCAAAACCAGACCAAAAACGCTGCTTCTTCCAATGCCCGACAGTCATTTCTATACACCTCTACATCACCCCAGTTTCCATTTCATGTTCCACCTTCTTTTCAATTTTATTCTCTATTCCTAAGCCAAATATCACGTCAAGAGCTACAAACCTTATTTCAGGACCCTTTTGCTCCCGGATTTCAGGATCCTAAACCCTAAATCCTTACAAGATCTCAAAGGCTGATTGCAGGGCCTCAATGTCCGCCTTGGTCTTCACACCAGGGAGAATGCCCATCATGGAGCCTGCTAAGGGTTTTCTCAATATGGGTTTAGGGCTTCGGGGTCTAAGGGTCTAAGGGTTTAGGGGTTTTGAGGTTCAGGGCTTAGAGGTTTAGGGTTTAGGGGTGGTTTCCAAAATTGGGGATACCGTTTTGGAGGTCCAATAATAGCAATAATAATAAGTGCCACGGTGTCTTGATGTATTTAGGGTGCCATTTATTGAAACTAGGAAACAGGTTAGGGCTTCGGACTTGCTATTTGTTGTTTAGGACCTGGGGACCCCAGGGGAAAAAACAGATTGTCACAGGGAATATAAAGCTCAAGGATGGTGTAGGGTTTAGGGTTTAGGGTTTAGGGTAAACCCTAAACCCGAAGCCCTAAACCCACGCCACGGCAAAGCTGGGAGATGATTCATGACCTGCCGATTCCAGATTAGGATTTAAGGTTTTGGGTTCCATAAGCACTGCGGTATCAGGGACCTAGGGCCGCACAGGTCTTTTGAAATCAACATAGCACCTCAATGGCCGAGAACTCCACCGTCCCCGGTAAAGTCTCAGGGAACACCCTGAACCTAAAACACGCCAACCCCTGCCTCCGTAGAACCTTGATGCCAGCTTTCTGGCCAAAGAGTTCCTGCCGGCTGGTCAGATGCTGGGGACCGACTTTCGAGGCAGCTGCACATGTACATCCTTTTCAGCTGCGAGAAAGAAATTTCATGCACAACCGCCCCGCGAGGGACGCAGCAAAGGACCATAAAAATTGACAGCGTCTCTATCTACACGATTTGACCTTGCAACTGACTGACTTGAAAGTCTAAGCCCTTAACCCAGAACCGCACCGAAAACAAGCTCTCGCGTTCTCTGGGCGGACCTGTAGTAAACACCCCCTACTCCCATTTCCACATACGACCCGTGAATAGTAATTGCCCCCCATGAACTACAAGGGTCCCAATGAAGGGTCCCTCAGTCCCTCCCAAAGCCCCTTGGCTGTAGTCTCCTCAGACCTCTAATAACAATACGATACCTAATAATCCTAAGGAGACTACAGTGGATGCAACAACGGTCCCATACTGGCTAAGGAAGACGGCGTAGTTGAAACCTTCATCCAGGCTCTTCCTTAGATCGACAGGTTTAGGGTTTAGGATTTAGGGGTTGTACCCTCCGGGTCCTCATGAAGACTGATACTGTTGATGCTTAAAATCCTGCATGACCCTAGCATACTATAGTCTCATAATTCCCGAGGTTTAGGGGACTGAAGGTCATGCAGGATTTGTAGTATCCACTGTATCCTTACCCATGCCTTGTTGCAAATGGGGGAATGGCTCATGAGGATTATTCCGTTCCCCACAAAGAATGAGTAGGCATAGTCGTATAGGGACTTGAGCGACCGTATACTTATGGATAGCTCGCAGCGACCGCGCAACATGTCATTCCAATTTGCTGCATTGTGAAGCACAGCACTAAACTACAAGGCGCGGTAAGGGTTATACATGTATATATATATATAATATGTATCAACCCTGGGGCCCTGGGGTTTAGGGGTGCTGTTGCTCAGCTTGCCAAGAAAGGCCGCGATGCATAAGGGGTACATTGGGGCAACCGACAAGAAAATTCAAAGTATCATATCATTTAGAGTTCAGGTTTTAGGGTTCAAGTCCCAGGCTCCAAGAGTGAAACATGCCAGCACAACATCCTTGTGACTACAAAACATGGTTATTTCTTACGTGCCTGACCACTCTTGGAGGTTCTGCACATCAAGAACCACACCTCCAGCGCACTTGCTCAAAGGGTTAGGCTGCGAGGCCTTGCAGGACAGCACCGGCAATCCAATGCCCCCCTAACATTCCCCTTCACTGATCTTGAATATTCCTGCTGTGGTACTTTTTAACTTACCACGATGGGAATATGTAAGGAGAGGGGATCAAAACTCAAACTGTTTCCAGGCAAGTTGCAGCATGTAAGGCTCCAGCCACTCCTGACATAGGCAAGACCAACTTGGTTGGTCCACGGGTTTTCAAGCACTTCTGCGAGAGGCGTGTTGAAGGTATGGCACCATCACAGTTGCAGCCACAAATAGGTACTGCTAAAAGGCCCTTGAGTTTGGGAGGGTATGCCAGGGAAAGAGGGACTTGATCCTCAGAATGGAGGGGTTGGACGCAGGTCTTTGCATCTGCCGCTTGGCATGATACCAGTCCAGTACCCTCTCTTTTGCCAAATTGAGCATCTTTTCGCAGGTTTGGGTATTACGGTATTGGTCTGTTGACACCCCAAACCTCGCCTCAACCGATCTACCTTGCTTCTTGATCAAGAGAGTAACTCCCCAACTTTTGGGACGTGGAGGGGTGGACATCGATACTGAAACCTGAGCTTCAAGACCTTCCACCCTGAAGCCTAAGCCCCCGGATCTTGACCCCACAACCCCCTAAACCCTCACAATCCTTGACCCAAAGCCCTTGCAACCCACAAACCTTCCCTTAAAAAAGGGGGTTTGTCGGGAATACAAGGGAATACATATCATAGGGTTTTGGGGTCTATATTGGGTCCACCTATTTCGGTAAACCAGCAAACTAATCCCTAAACCCTGGACGAAATCTCGGCCGGGCTGCCCAAGGGAAGTCGTCATCTGCAATGACACAGGCACGCATACCTCGTGCCTTGGCGGGTTAGGGGCTCAGTCGGCTTAGACTTTAGGGTTTGGGGCTTAGGGTTGAGGGCTAGAGATTGGGTAGTGCCCCCCCTCAGTAACAGTTGGATAATAAGTATAATATGGCTATATATAGCCCTTAATAGACCCCTAATATAGACTGTTACTGGGGGGCAGTACCCAAGCTAGAGTGTAGGGCTTAGGGTTTAGGGCTCAGGGTTGGGGGCTTAGGGTTTAGGGGTGCAAGGGGTTTAGGGTTGAAAGGTTTGGGGCGAACAGTCTACTGGGTTTGCGCTTTCAAGTTCTTCCCTCCTGCTTAGCTTTTACCCAGTAGGCAGGGAAGTCAAGGAACTTGTTTGGTGCCGCCCCAAGAAACTGAGGTGAACGCAGTTTCAAGCTATAGTCCCCCTTCAGTAGATAGAATATGGGTATATTGGGATCTTATTATAATCTACCCGAAGCCATATTCGATCTACCTAAGGGGGACTATAGGACTTGGGCTTGATGGCTGGTACTTGTTGTTTCACCCCTCGGACTTTTCAGGTTGGGAGTTTAAGGTCCTGGGCTTGTCAGGACATACTCACGGCTATAAGATGCTTTGAGCACATTCTTATACCGGCACCTTAAGGCTTCCTCGGTGATATATATTGGAAGAACAGTTGAGGTGTAGACCCTTCTATGCTGTTCCCAATGAAAGCAGTGGCCTGAATAGTAGGGCAACTCCCTGCTTATACATTGAAACCCCGTGAACCCTCGACACCAAACCCTGTATAAACCCCAAACCCTATCTGAAAATCTAAGCCCTAAACCCTGTAACCCTGTATAAACCCCAAACCCTACATAAACCCTAAACAGTCCTCCCTACGCAGAACTGAGATCTGGGCCCAGTGTTCCCTGGCCAGCACTCCACTTGCCTGAGGAAGCAGCTACCCCTCCCCCCCAGTTAACATAAACATAGAAGCCCATCTAAAGCAGGGTTTATATAATATTGGGGTTATAGTGGAATAATGGAAAAGAAAATGGAAACTACTAATGGGTTATCTAGGGATATATCAATATATAGCCGTGTTTAAGGAGACAGAAGTCTCTATAGGGCAGCTTTAGGGGCTCCATGTTTTTCGGGGGGTGGGTAGGACTTTATGAAGACAAATTAGGTTTCATGCGGTGCGGTGCCTCTCTCATGCGACGGACAGCTTGCATCTGATGCCTCTAGCTACCGACAGAACTGAACCTAAACTCTAAAACCCTTGAACCCTCATTGGCATGAGCCATGGTGAATCCTACAGGAACCCGAAGTCTGTGCATACTAGGTTTAGAGCTTAGGGTTTAGGGGTTAGGCTTTAGGGCTTGGGTCCTGCAACATAACCCTGTGACGCTGATTAGATACTCTGCATCCATACTTCTAGATCCTAAAGCCCATAAGCCTCGATACATCCCTGTAACCCTGAGTTTCCATCTCATTTTCTTGTTTTTCTTTACCGTTTAGCCCCCGAAGCCCCGAGCCTTAGTCCCAACGTTCTATGACCCTAAACCCAAACCGTACTTGGAGGGTCAGGGGGATTTAGTAAGTAGGTCAATGCTGCTTATAATCCATGTAGTTACCTCATTTCTCCCCATTATTCCCAAAACCCTCAACCCAAACCCCCAAACCCCAACCCTAAGCCCTAAACCCCAAACCCTCTTCCCCAACCCTAGACCCTAAACCCTAAACCCCAAACAACCCGACTGAGGGCTTGCCTCGGTGTCAATAGCCTGCCAGTATCCAAGCAGCCTTAGCTTGATACAGGCGAGGGTGGCCCCGTCAACCTCTTAAGCCCCCAGGAGGGTTTTATATGAGTTATATCGGGGTATATAGGGTTTGGGGGGTTATATAACGGGGGCGTCATATAGTGCTATATATCGTCTAGGGTGTCCCAAAGTTAGGGGCACCTCTTTGGGGGTTCCCATAATAAGGATTATAGTATTTTGGGGTCTATATTGGGGTCCATTTAGGAAAGCTAACACACACCATCTCAGCATGTGCACCATGAAGCACAGGTGTTCTTTAGGTGAACACCCCAACCCCCGCAATTGCGGCACCACAGGAATATAACGGGACCCTGATATAATTACAATGATCCCTATAGTCACTACTACTGGGTGGGGGGTCCACGTAAGGTATTCTCTTCGGCGACTCTATGTTCAATTTTACGGCCTATTACCTAGGTGAACCCTATGTCAGTGGAACCTTTCCAAGTCTTTTCTTTCATGTCAAAACAAGTGCGAGCCTGGAGATTGTGATATCGTGGTTTCTCATAAGGGCGATTGAAGGACTCCGGGGTATTGGGAGGGTATAATGAGATAATGATTACGGGCTCTTTATTGGGGTCAGCTAGGCATTGTTTTGAGAACTTCCCACAGCTGGAGGTCAAAAATGCTGTCCGCTTAAAGCCCATTTAACTTGCAACGAGAGATTTTGACGGCAACAGCTGCGGCCTTGTAGTTTGGAATGGGTGAATATGGAGTGAACGAATACTCGGACACTAGCCTTGAAAATAATACCAAGAAGCCTTACCGCCAGCATGTGTGGGCAATGGCACTTTCTTTGTATCCAACCCAATACAGACTCTTGCACTTACTTGGCAACCATTTCACCATGCCATTCATAACTGCTACTCAAACTAGTAGCCATCGAGACATGCCGAATCGGAAGTAATAACACAAGACATAGAGCCTACACTTGTCCGTCTGCATGGAAGGCACCTCCGCCGCCTACAAAGCGGAAGAGCGATTAGTCTCCCTAGACAAGGGGGAAAATCACAAAGTACATACTTCAGCGACTCTATTGCTCCAGTGGGCTTTTCTGCAAAATGGCGTCCCCCCTTATATACACCCCAAACAATCACCCCTGATACGGGAACTTCTGAGAAGGAGCCGGACTTTTGCCAATTTTGCAGTCAAGGAGCATAGGCCGCACACCTGGGTTGGACTCCCTGATTCTTGATAAGGAAAAACCCACCCCTAATATTGCTTTTAAGCTAACATTGGTTTAGGGTTCATTGAATGTGCTCCTGAATGTATAAGGCCTCTTTTTGGGAATGCTGAATGGTAGTGGGCGGGCAGGTGGGGGAGAGAGTGTTTAAAATTGGAAATAGGGGCTACGGGGGAATTACTCTAAGCTTCAAGTGGCGATTAGAAGGAATTATATGGTAGGTTGTCGAAAACATGGTCCCTTTTGGTTGGGGTACTCTAAATATTGGGTGCCGCCATATACCAAGGATCCAAAGGGGACAAACAACTTTGACAACCCCCTAGACAGGGATCATTCCAGGGACTACTTCAGAAAGCTATAATTCCATGGGAAGAATCATAAGGATCCATGCCATCCGTTCCTACTACGCACCAGGTAGTGGAATGTGCCCCCCTCTCACTCACCCAATTCCTGAAAAGGGCTTGTTGCAGAACACGTTAGCCATCTGGCGATATCAAATCACCAGTCCTTGCAGTACATATAGTCCGCCTTAAGTAGATAGAATATGGCTTTGGGTATAATAAGATCCCCAAGTACCCCATATTCTATCTACTTAAGGGGGACTATAGGTAGCTTCACAAAGACATCACCTTCACTGCTGCTATTCCGGGCCGAGAGGTCAAAGCGCTTCGTGTTGCTGAGGTTAACACTATGAGCACGACTATTAACAGTGCTGCTCTGAAAGAAAGACCTCGAAAGTGGTGTTTCCAAAACTTGGGTGGTTTCGGGGGGGGGGGAGACAAGGACACGTAGATAGCGGAGGGGGGGGCCAATAAAAAGGACACGTAAATAGCATTTGGGGCCTATTTATGGCCACGCTGCAGTACGTGAGTTCGCGGAGCTTTGCCAGCGCCCTGCATGGGAATAAGCTGCAGAAGGGCCACGACGGCATTCATCGACACGGTACATACCGTTTTTGGAGGAATATCTTAGGAATACCTGCAATAGAACCCTGAAACTTTAAAGGTACATACTTGGAGTGTGCATGTGTGGACTGAGGAAGGCTGAGCACTCTGAATCAGCTTGCGTCGACATCGCCGTATAATGGTGCTTAGCCCTGCTTGCTTCTAGCCCCTCGTACATCTACCCACAGACTTTTGAGTACAGAGGACCTAAACTTTGGCAAGCTCAACACAGAGGCTATGCATGGTTTTTAGGACAACATTTCTTCTTAAAAAGTAGCGCCAGACTTCAACTTAAGATTAGCAACATACCCAACCTTCTGTTCCTATGCTGCTCCAGCCTTGACAGGAACACATCCTAGTCTGTGACCCATGCCTACGTAGTTGTACTGGACATACCTAGCACGGACGCGTGGGTAGTAGGGAATGAAGTAATGAAAAAGAAGCTGGAAGCCACTATAGCATGTACATTGAGGGTTTAGGGTGGTAAAGGACTGGAAAAAAGCATGGACAGTACAATACTGCTGAGATGAAATTGCGGATAGTAGTTTCCATTCTATTTCCATTATCCCAATATGACGTATATTTCCCTACATTATGACAGTTTCCTTGCCTGCAACACTTGAGGCTGGAGAACAAGGGACACCTCGCCCTAAACCCAAATCGGAGGCTCATCAAGTTACCATAATTGGCGTGTTAAAACCCTAAACCCTCATACCCTAAACCCTAGAACCCTAAACCCTGAACCCTGAATGCCTTGAAACGTCATTGAAAACCTGAAGCACACACAACTCCACTCCACACCTCGCGCGTGGGCCCAGCGTCAAGGCTGCCTTTTCATGCAGTGCCCTTCAAACCGGGGGTTTCCCAAAGGGTCCATGTAGCTATATGGTATATACTTGGGCCTTAAAGTAGGTATATGGGATCCTATTTGGGCCCTAAGCCTATACCATATACCTACATGGACCCTTTGGGTTTTTGCCACTTCTCCCCCGGTTTGGGGTTTACGGTTTAGTTGTTTTTAAAACCGGGTGACTGTTACGTCTGCCCGCGGCAGAGTTTGCAGGGTTTAGGGTTTATAGAGTTTTTGGTTTAGGGTTTAGGGTCAAAACTCCAAGTATCTCCCTTAATATCCCCTTTAGAAAAGGGTTTAGGGTTTAGGGTTCAGAGTTTAGGGTCTAAACTCCGTGTATCTCCCTTAATATCCCCTGCAGTAGTCCTCTGTATCATCCCCCCTTTAAGGAGTTTAGGTTATGGTTCAAATTATGGTGCAAGTTTCAATGAAGAGATGCTCAAAATGCCTCCTTCCTTCTCTTTAGGGCAATCATATGATTTCAGGTAGCGAACGTTCAGTGTACATCAAAACCTTGGTCGCGCAAGCCGGGAATGTCCGAGCCCGGCTAGTGTAGACCCATGATTAATCACCGCCCTCCATATAACAGCGAGAAATTTGGATCCCGATTATATTCCTTATTAAGGGGAGGGGGTTTAGTAATCAGGGATCTACATTAGCCCAGCAAAGCCGACTCTTCCTCGAAGCAGCGTGCAGTTTCTTCTCCCCCAAGAATGACATGAAGGTGAATACGAACATCCTGCATGAACCTAACTACCTTCTAGGGCCATGTGGTGTTTTCAGTACCCACCAGACCATCCCCCCCCCCTCCCGCACCCCCTGAAGTCAATGCCCAAACCCTTCACGCCTGGGCTTCTTGAAATTTGCTTCTCATCTCCTGGCAGAAGGCTTAGGTGAGGCGGGATTGCTTCGGTTTGGATCTCCATAAACTAGGACTACGTACATTATTTGCGGTCTATCTTGGGGTCCCCCCTATTTGTGTAAACTACCATACACGGACGCTATAGACATACGTGCAAGGCGAAGTAGGCGCAGGGATCTACCCGGGCCAGCGTTCAGACATCATGATGCAAGGCGGCTTACTGAAGGCACACGTACTAATGCCCGCCTCCTAAATAGGTATTATACGGGGGATCCTAATATTAAGTTAAGGCCCTTCAAAGGAGGGGGTTTATTAATCAAGGGCCAACATTAAAGGCCTAAGAATCCAACCCCTGATGACTGCCTGGCGGCTGAAGCGCCAATTTAACAGTCGTGGCTGTCCCAAGCCCAAACCAGACAAGGGCAGGCAGCAAATTACCCCGGAAGACGCGGCGAAGCAAGAGAGGAAGGTGATCTTAGCTACATGAGCTGTAGTCTAAACTCCTAATTAATATCCCCCTAAATGATCCCTATAACACTCCCCCTATATGACCCCCTTGAAGGAGTTTAGACTACAGCCCACATGGGCCTCTTCTGGCGCAACCCGTCCCTGCCTGGCCCAGCCACTGATGGGGGGGGAAGTTTGAACACCAAGGTAAAGCTCTAAACACTAACCCTAAACTCTAAACCCTGAACTCTCAACTCTAAAAAGGCCATTCATGGTCTTGGGGCATGGAAATTTACGTCTTTACGCGGTTTAGGGCTTAGATTTGGTAGTTTCCCAAAATAAGGGGACCCCAGTATAGACCCCAAAATACTATCATCCTCATTTATGGGGACCCTCAATAAGGTACCCCTAATTTTGG
>CAJNIZ010048205.1:0-10668 GCA_905231905.1 Symbiodinium pilosum | reverse complement strand
TTCCTTAACAGCAACCCAGTGAAAAGCCATCTTACAGCCAGGAGGCCACGTCCTCTTCAAGCTCAGGCGCGCCGAGGATCTTCCTTGGACATCACAAGGGTTTCAGATTTTAGGGATTTTAGGGCTTTAGGGTTTAAGGGTTTAGGGTTTAAGGGTTTAAGTTTAAGGGTTTCCGGGCCTTAGGGTTTAAGGGTTTAGGATTTTAGAGCTTTAGGGTTTAAGGGTTTAGGACTTTGGCCGTTTTGAGGTGTTAGGGTTCAGGGTTTTAGGGTTTATTGCTTGGGGTTTGGGTGTAGGATAGGGTTAAAATGGATTCCGGGCATAGGGCTAGGGTTCCTTATTCGGGTACCCTTTGAAATTCAGGTGCAGTTGATTTGGTTTCGTTGCGAAAAGTTTAAGCATTGCAGGTAAACAGAAAAGTGAAATTGATTTCGGGGAACTTCTCTAACATCTGGTTCCTTGCTTGGAGGGTCAAGGGGACTTAGTAAGTAGGTTAATTAGGGGGACAACTAGGGTTGCTATATTGGTTGTAGGGGTTGTGAACCTACTTACTAAGTCCCCCTGACCCTCCCAGTACTGGTGCGCAATGAAAATTGCCATGCTATATTTCTCTTTGTTTTTTTTTTAATACGTGTGGGGTTTAGGCTTCCATGCGGGGGAACCGCTGCAACATCTAATTACACGTTCCATATCATGTTTTTTGAATCTAATTAGGCTTCTGCTCGTTCTGGATTTTATAATGAAGAATCGAACGGACACGCAAAGCCATCTCGGATTAGATAGGCCTTCTACGGTTCCTGACTGGGGTATTCAAAAACAATTTTCTATCCAAATACCCTAAACCCTAAACCCTAAACCCTACAATGATCCGGTCAACACAGGAGTTGGCACTTTTGACAGCTTCCACACTTGGAGGGTCAGGGGGGATTGGTAAATAGGTCCAGTAAGTAGGTTAAAAGGATGTTAACCTACTTACTGAGTCCCCGTGACCCTACAAGTACACCTTGGACAGCTCAAGGTTTAGGATGACGGTCTGTACTAATTAGGGTTAGGGTTTAAGGTTTAGGGGCGTAACATGGCGACTATCAAGTTCTAGGCCTCATTTGGGACTTCCGAGCGTTCGAATACCTTTTCTGGAAAATTTTAGTCACCTGTCAGCAAGGTAGTACGGATAAATTGGGGGCATCCCTGGGTTGTGTGAGGCGTGACGGCAGAGACGACTCTTGGCAAAGCTTTCCATCTGATGCTCTATTTTTGGCGCGATATCCATATAAACCCTATATATACATACGCACTTGCAGCTTATCCACTTAACAGCAGATGAAATGACTTTAACACTGCCTGCCGCTTGCCGTCTGACGAATAATCACGTATTGAAAAACAATGGCGGGAAAGCCCTTAGCAATCATGGTCGACTGAGAAAACTCATGGTACAATAAGAATAGGAACGATGCGATAAGGATGAAAGTACTAGTTAGCAAAAGCAGTGATACTTAGCCAAGAATGACCTGTTCATATGTTTCTGAAAACTACTTACTACATCACGAAACTTGCTGAAGTCGTTGTTGCCATTTACAGCATGGGTTTTTCACGATTCTAGCTAGTATTGCTATGAATATTCTCTTCTGAGCAATAACACACTGTTCTGCTGCTGTTCTGCTGCTTATTTCCTAAGAACCTGATGATTTCTTATGAACATGGCTTTCCTGATGGCAGCGGCTACATTCTTTCCATCATCACCAAGGTAATCAGAATAATTGAAATCATACTTTGATAAACAGTCATAGTGGTAGCCGTAATCAAAGCAGCAAGAGGAGTAGCAGAAGTACTTGAAACAACACGGAGAAATAGCAGTGACATGAGCTTCAGTTCTAATCATGAAAAGCACGATCGCACCGCAGGCTACAACAATAGTAGTAGCAGCAGTAGCAGTCGCCGTAGCATTCGTCGTAGTAGTAGTAGTAGTAGTAGAAGTAGCAGTAGTAGCAGCAGTAGCAGTAGCAGTAGCAGTAGCAGTAGCAGTAGCAGTAGCAGTAGCAGTAGCAGTAGCAGTAGCCATAGCAGCAGTCGTAGTAGTAGTAGTAGTAGTAGCAGTAGTAGTAGTAGTAGTAGTAAGAAGAGGAATACAATATGACAAAAGTAGCAATTGACTGCGTGGTAACAGCAATGTAATCATGATAGCAGTGCTACGTGTTAGTATAAACAGTAAGACATAGAGAAAACTGTACAATAGCTTTCATACAAAAAGGACAGTAGTAGCATTTTCGAACATCGCAGTGACAAAATCAACGAACTAATGCCGCAAAGCATGAGTGATGATGAGAATAGATAGGTTCTCTGAATGGATTTTGATACTGTGTGGCCAGGTCTTGTATTTAATTGAAATAAAAAAACGGGGCTTGGTGGGGGCGCGACCACGCGCACCTCTGGCACAAGATGGACGAAAATGCGAACATGTAATTGATGATGCGCGAAGCAGATTGTCTTGATGTTTCTGAGCTGAACACAAGTTCTACCAACGGTACTACGCATACTAGTGCGAATACCAGTACCAGTCGTATTATGCGAACTTATACCGATATCATTGACAAGTGCAAGAGTAACAATAGCAGCAACGGTGACAGCAAAAAAAGTAGTATAGCGACAATAGCAGTAGTGATGATAATAACAACAAAACTTTCGCAATAGTGATAACATAGTACAAGTAGGACTGATGATAGGAATAAGAAGAACAGTTGTAGTGATTTCAATAGTGATAGGAATAGTACTGGAAGAATATTCATCTGAGTAATAATCGGTTGAGAATGAGGCCAGGAAGAAGCCGTTGAAGAAGAAGCCAGGGAGTCCACAAAAACGATGGGGTGTAGGGGAGGGGTTAGGGGGATTTGACAAGCACTTGAGCACCTGAAAGTACACAGTCCAGCTGCACGACTACTTCGTCTTGCGTACCGCCGCCGACGAAGCGGCAAACTGCCTTTGCGCAAGGGCTGCATGAATTGCTAATAACTATAGTCCCCCTTAAGTCGAAAGAATATGGCTTTGGGTATGTTATAATAAGATACCCATATAGCCCATATAGTATCTACTTAAGGGGACTATAGTTCAGCCGAAGGGGTGAGAAAGAAACTCTTAAAGAGGCAGCAAGAATCCGAGGCTTTGCTGAGTACAGATTTATTGGGCTAATGGTAAAGAAAATGGCAACTATAGGGGTTATAGGGATTATAATAGTATATGTTGGGGTTATATGGGGGTAATGGAAAACCAAATGGAAACTATTGGGATGAATAATAGGGGATGTATAGGGATTCTTACAGTATATTGGGGCCTTTGCATGTCAAAAGCGAAGGTACTGGTGGGGATTATATTGTAATTCCGGATGTACTGTCTTCAGCATGTCCTAAGGCTGGTCCTCCGCGCTAAGATTGGTCCGATGTCCTCACGATGCGATGCCATGGGATCTCGTGCAGTCTCGTGCGATTTGTGCCATGTAAACTGTTCTTGCGCGCGATCTCGCGCAACATTGTGCCAAGATCGGATGAAACCCTTAACCCTAAATATAGTCCTGCCGGCTGATCTTCTAAGCCATGCGTATTATACAAATTCTGACATCGGAGATGGCTGCGCAACATGGTCTCATGATCTTTACTGCGGGAGTGGATGTAGCTACCATTATGGCGCATATATGGGGTTGAATTCTGGGGTTATATTGGGACTATTATATAGGGATCTGTGCACTCTGTGACAAGGTGACGGACAGAGAGCTGCCAGTCGAGACCCATCGTTGTTCCGAAAAATGTATGTCTAGGACGGCTATTGCTGCTACTGTGCCCGTCCCACCCTCCGCGACTCCGAATGCGGTCCTTCTTAAGAAAGACATTCTTGGATCAGGGTAGGGTACAGGAATCTTGTTTGGAGACAGTACCAAATACTGCTGTCGAAGGCGAAGCGACAGGAAAGACATGATCGTGAATCCAACCCGGCGTTTCCTTTAGCTGAAAACAAAGGCCGACTTCAGCGTCAAACATGTCTACCACCTCCGATGCCCTCGTTGCAAGGTCTACCCTGCCTTTGTTCCTCATAGGGTGATAGTATCCAAACTCTGAATCTTTCGCTGAGACACATCGTTGGATTTCCGCACGCGTTCACACAAGCGGCCTCCCAGACTTAAATGCACGAAAATAGCAGAATCAACGATGCTTTGAGGCTTGGGTGACCGAGGTGAAATGCTCTACCTGTTTGGGTGGGGCTACTGTAGGAGAGTGCCAGGCAGTCACAAGGCATGTGTACATACTGTATACACATATAACATATACTATCATATATTTGAGTTTGCTATTGCTGGCTTTGAACCACACATCAAATACGTTTCCATACTAAATTGCACATATTCCCATGCAGATGCAAATGGTGCCCTAAAACACTGAGACGCAGCCTTTGCTTCCTTTGAAGACTTTCTCGCCATCTTTGCCGCTGAGGTCCTTGCATGAAACAGGAAGATCGCTAGGGTACTCACCCATCAACAGTAGACGACTATCATCGCATGAAAACCATGACTTCAGGTTGCCAACAGGGATCTCTTGATACTAGACACAGGAAACCCCGTCAACGTATTCTTCCGGCCTTCTTTGCAATGACCTTCTGGCCCTTGGGATACCTCAGCCAAGCCGCTTCGTTCCGGCATTCATATGGGATGTAAGACGCAGAGGCCAGCGCTGAACTACAAAGAAATTCATGCAGGCACTGCTTCTCTGGTATGTGATCGCATGTGCCTCAAGTTGCAGTCTGTGTTGGGGACCAAGTCTAGAAAGGGAGTTTGGGGCACAGCGGCAAAAGCGCTGTCAAGAGTGTTGCATTCCGCTGACCGCATTCCAATGTTTTGCAACTGTGGGTGCGTTTTTGAAGGCTTAACCAGGCCTTTGGTTAGCTAGGAAAGAAGGAATGGATCCTTATGGTAGCCCTATATAACCCATTATAGTAGTTTCCATGTTCTTTCCCATTCCTTCATCCCCAGATAACCAAAGGCCAGAAACCTGAGAACTCAAGACACGACCCGCATCCGCGTTCCGCGCGCTATGATGAGATGAAAGCTGCGTCAACAAGCTAGCCCTGGGCTGGCTAAAGCAGAAACCACACATCACAGGGTAGTCTCCGTTTTCTTTTCCCTTCCCCTCTATTCCTAGATAACCTTGTATAGCGCTACATAACCTATCTAACCTTGCAGATGAATCCTATATTTCCCTAGATAACCCTATATGACTCCTAGATAGCCTTATACAACCCGTACATAACCCTTGTATAACCCATGTAAAAATCTAGGATCCGTACCCCAAACCCTAAACCTCTGAACCCTAGTTCTCAGTTCAGGATAAGAAAGGTTTGGCTCAGGTACCCCATCAGCGCACAGTGTTTGATCGGAACATCATGGCGCCTCTTCAGAGACATATTGGTTTGGGCAACGGCTTGGGGGTTCAGGGTATATGATGCCCCCGTAAACCCTAAACCGCTTATGTAGGGAGTAAGTAAGGTTCAGGATTCTGAGTAAAATTCTGCTATTCTCTCATTAATAGAGAGAATATACAAAATTTATAGGGGCCATGTAACGGGATTCGGTTTGAGGGTCCATGGTTGAGGATAGGGGTTATAATGACCGTGTTTGGATATATTCCCCACAATGCTGGAGAATCAAAAGGAAAAGAACATGGACAATGAGATGAAAACCTGACCAGCAACCTCTTTGGTTGTGTGCCCGCCTTTACAACTCCGATTCTGCTGCAAACACATCAATGGTTGAAATGCTGCTCGTTGATGTAGATTCTGTTTGCTGAGTCTTGTGCCCATACTAGAAGGTAGCCTGAGTTTGAGAGAGGCCCCATTTGCTCGTGTCTTTCTTGCAGGGAAGCTTACGTTCTGGCACGGCTTGCGCAGCAGCAGTTGAGCTGTTGTGCTGACATGGACTTGTCACAGTAGCTTGTGCATAGAGAGTTTACACCGTTAATGCTAGCAATGCTTCCACCGTAAAGCCTCGCATGAAGCTACAAAAAGGAAGTTCAATCTGCTGATCTGGGAGGAATTCTCCTACTACACAGCGCAGATCTGAGGTATTCAAGCAGTTTAGATACAAAGCAACCAGCACAGCAGCACGGCAGCCAACTTCTCAAGTTTCAGATCCATGGGGTGGCTTAGGGGATTTTAGGGGTTTAGGGTCTATAGGTTGGGTACTGCCCCCACCCAGTAACAGTCTATATTAGGGGTACTATTAAGGGCTATATATAACCATATTATAGTTATTCTCCAACTGTTACTGAGGGGGGGCAGTACCCTATCTATAGGGTTTAAAAATACTGTTGACTGGTATCTTGTAGCCCCAACAACCCTGCTGAGATCAAATAGAATCTGCGCCTGTCGATGGAGTTGATGTCAGCCAAGGTGACAATGGGGTCCATGGGTAGCCCACCATGCACAACGAAGACCTGTCGTGTATCTGGGTACCCCAGGCATAATACAAGGAGTCTATAGTGTCCGCAGTCCGCACTAGGAATGTCTTCAGAAATTTCCATGTCCAGCAGAACCATTGGGCAGGCCTGTACAAAACCAAGCCCCAACTCGACTCATAGTATGTCGATATTGGGGGTTATGTTGTCAGCCATTTGGGTTATGATTCATCTTCAGCTTTTTGAAGCCTACTTGGAGGGTCAGGGGGACTTAGTTAGTAGGTTGATAATCCCATATAATCCCCCTTCTTGACCTACTTACTAAGTCCCCAAACCTTACATCCTAAACCCTAAGCCCTCAACCCTTACTCATATGGTAGTTCTACGTCCCCCATAAGACCCTCCAAGTAGAGCCTAAGATTGGGTCTGGGCAGAGTAAGTATCCTTTCTGGGTTGCTGTTAACTAGGTTCCCCAGTAACCCATTCATAATAGGGGTACCCTTTTTCCTACCGTTCAGCTTTAATAAGGAGACACCAAAAAAAGGGAAAATCATACAACCGGGGTACCTAGTTACGGAACTCAAATTAAGTTACCATATTATGGGTAGATCGTAACAAAATGGGCTTCCTTGTCATAGCAGCTCAGTATCTTTGGGCTTTGGGTGAGGCAGTCTTCATCCGTGTCGCTCGAAATCCCGAAGGCCCCCTTGAACGCCCTAAACGTCTCTGGAAGGCCAACCTCGTTGCCAATCACGTGGCACAAGGGCAGCCTCGGCTAGGTTTAGGGTTTGGGGTTTAGGGTTGCTATAGGGTTTAGGGTTTCGCACGTCTCCATCTACTGGGCTCCATGAACAACCTAGTCTAAATAGAATACTTACGTCCGGCTTCTTGGAGACGGGATCTATATCCATGTGCAATTGCAAGTAGCATGAACTGTGCTCCAAAGTATGCCCTTAACCCTAAACCCTTTTTTGGGGGAGGGACTCTAGAGGACGCCCTGACTCCTGTCTGCCGGTCCCTAAACCCTAAACCCTACAGAACAAGCTGACTGGTGCCTAAGGGGGAGTGGGGGAGTGAATATAAGTATCACTATAAGGGTATGTATGGGGATCGTGTAAGGATTACTATAGGGATCAGTGTAAGGATCCACCCCCCCAATCTCCCTTAAGCACCAGTAAGTAATCTGCAGCGTGCGTCTACCAGTCGAATAACCCTAAAGCCTACCCTAAAACCCCAGACCCTAGATCCTAAACCCTAAACCCTAAATCCTAAACCCTATACAAACTCACATTGGAACAAATCCCGAGGCAGCCTCGGCTGGTTCAGCCAAGCGTCTCTTTGAAACTTCTCCTGCAAAGGTGATACCTTAGTCATCGCAGCCGTAGGGTTTTGGGTTTAGGGCCTAGGGTTTAGGGTTTAGGGGTAGCAGCTGTAGGGGTTACAATTTGCCGGGTGCTCCTGGGAGTTTGTACTACAAGGCTCATGGGGGACATGAAATAAACACTGCAGCAGCACTCCCCAAAAAGATACCATGTGTAAAATACAGCGCAGACATCCTTTCCGCACTCCTCACGTTGTAAACCTTTCTGCCTGAAATGTGTCTCGATGGTTAGCCCTATCCGTCTTTTCAACAACTCAGGGTTGCCCTGCTGCGAAATGCAGGGGCTCCTGTACTAACAAGGTGATTTCGGCTACCCCAACCTCAAATCTCGAACTCTATGCTTGTAGGGTTTTTTACAGGGGTTTACCAGAATGCTTGTTTACACACTAGGAACTCCCAACATCTACCCACAAGTTTAAAGAGCCCCACCCCTCACGCCAAAACAAAAGCATCAGGACAGGAAAGGCGGCTGCATTTCCGTTTTGGGCTTAGAATGGCGCAGAATCTCCTGATGCAACGTGCTGGATCAGATCAGCGATCAGCATTTGAGCCATTGTCCTAAACTCCCTGAATAGCCCCCTTTAAGGGGTTTCGACCCTAAACCCTATATAGTCGCTTTAAGGATTTTGGACTATAGCTCACATAGGTCAAGTGAAAGCCTTGACAAGCCTCTCGTCTAAACCCTGGTCCCCAAAGCCTGGATGCGGAGCCCAACACCCTGAATCAAAGGAACCTGTAAGACGAATGGGCTTAGGATTTTCAGGTTTTTGTGTTTAGCGTTTAGGGCTTAGATTTTAATGTTTAGGGTTTAGGGCTTGGGGATCTTAACAATGGACGTGACATGGCTACCATAGTTCTTGCAAATCGGCAACTGTTACAGTCGTCAGTCTCACCACAATGGCCTGAAGTACCAATATATACTATAGTATATACACTGAAATATATACTATAATATATACTATAATATAATATATTATATTCTACTATAATATAATATGCTATAATGTGCTGACATGATGTTCTCATGCTAGCTTGGGCCCAACGAGGTGGTATGCGGCTAGGTGGCGTCAAAGACAACAGGGCCCCCCAAAAAAGGCGTCTGCCACAATGATCCTTCTTTACATTCACCCCACCTAGGCCAGCCCTCAAGCGTCAACCCAGACACCCATCTTGTGGGTCACTTGGCCACTTGAAGCTTTTCGGTGGGTGAGCCAGGTAGGAAACTCTTCTTCTTGAAAGCACATCAAACAAACGGAGAATGATCATGGACTAAATTACTCGTATCCCGCCTATTAATCCCTATATTACTCCCCTATCTAATCCCCCTGTATAGATCCCCCCTTTAAGGAGTTTAGACTATGGCTTACTACTCCCCTATATTATCCCCTATATACCCCCCCTTTAAGGAGTGTAGACTATGGCTCACTTGAACTGGACCCTTCACGGACCCTCTAGAAGCCAAGGCCAAGGAGCATGGCAACCGCCTCACCACCAAAAGCCCTGGTGCAGTGAGAATGCACGAAGCCATTGTCCGGCCTTTGGGTTTTTTTGGTGACAATAGCCCTAAACCCTAAACCCTAAACCCTAGACAGATGCGGGCCTTGTAGGTTGAAGTATAGGCTTTGAAGGGCTGCCAAAGGGGGTAAGGTAGGTAGTAGGCAGTGCGCACGGAACTCTTGGAATTCAGCAACAGGATGCTGGGCTTGTAGTTTTATAAGTTGTTTGAGAGGAGATTCTGCACGTAAGGGGCATCTAGAATCTAGACTTCAGGCGTGGAGCTGAAACTAGTTCTTATTCCTCTGGAAGGGCGTCTCAAGTTCAAGGGAGTTATGTAAGTTGTGTTTGGGACAGCCAAGTCGAGTTTCGAGTTCCAATGCTCAATCATCGACCCTCAACCTCATGCTTTTCTGCTGAAAGCCCCTGCTGTGAATGGAATCCCGGAAGGGCCGTGCCAATTCTGTTAGCACTCCTACCGCGACCTCCCAAATATCCAAAGTATAGTGCTTAGCCCTTAACAGGCGCAAACGATGGGCATGTGGGCCATCGCTTGTGGGCCATCATTCGGGGTATTTGCGATGTCTATACAGGAGTACACAGGAATACACAATAAAACGTCTTCTACTCCTTTAGTTACTTTGGTTGACTCCTAGACACTTACACTAAACAAAGCCTCTCATGGGAACTGCAGCATTTGGAGCTTCCTCCCTTCTGCTTGGGTCCGCGATGGCAGGTCTAAGGCTAAGCAGGGGTTTAGGGGGGTGTTGGCAGAGTCGGGCGCCAAGAGTCGGAATAAGCAGGGAGAGAGTCGGGAACCAGGAAGGGTAGAGTCGGGAATCAAGGAGGCTAGAGTCGGGAAACAAGAGGGGCGGGAGTCGGGAAATATAGACCAGTGTCGGGAAACATGGACCAAGGAAACATGTGATTTTACATGACGTTTCCTGCACCTTGACCTCAGGATTCACCAACAATAGGCGCCAGTCCTTAATCCTTGAAGAATTCTATCCCAAAACAGAATAGCATTTTGAACTTCTGTAAGACCTTAACTCTTGTAAGAATCCCTTCTGCAAGGCCTTAACTCTTGGAAAAATCTTACCCCCGGATGAACGAACCCTCATCCCTGGACCTGAAAGCAGATTAGACCCCCCCCTCCCCCATCAAAGCGATGGTAGTTTCTCATGTGATGATTCTGGTTGTCTTGCCCACCATTGATTCTACATCTGATTAGACATTGAGTGGCTGATGTGTTCCAGTTTCAGGGATGTAGTCTGTGTCCAAAAACCATGCAAATTTACATAACGTTTTGCATGATTCTTGTTGTCTTACCCGCGATTGCCTCTACATCTAATTAGAAATTAA
>CAJNIZ010048204.1:111184-126688 GCA_905231905.1 Symbiodinium pilosum | reverse complement strand
CTTCCTAGGGTAATGTTGGCTAAGACTCGGCCTTCAAGTACTGTAAATAGAAATTGTGAGTCCAAGGCACGGGACTTTTCATTGCTGCGGCACAAACTGTCGCAGCAGAAGTCGCAGTGGCATGGCATGGCAGGAGTAGTAGTAGTAGTAGTAAGAGCAGCAGTAGGAGGGGGAAGGCAAGGGCAAAAGGAGGCACGGCAGGCGGCAACTGCCACAAGGGTCACCACAATGGTCACCACCATGTGTCTCTGTCATTACAATCCGGCTGGCACTCTTCTTAAGTTTCGAATTTGTTCTTGGCATGCTCGTGTTACAATTACCATGCACAAAGTCATCGTTATAGTTGCTCTTATGGAAAGAACAAATACCGTCAACTAGTTTGACTTCAAGCTTCAGTGTGTTTACCTTGATTGTTTCCAATTATTGTCACCAATTCGTATTAGCGTCCTTACTGCCTATGTACCCAGGGGTTCCAAATGGCCCAATGTAGGTGACACTTATGAAATTTGGGGCCCAATGAATGTATGATTTAAAGCCCTAAACCCTAAACCCTAAACTAGGAATGAGACTCCAGGCGTGCGATCCCCGGGCTTGGGCCTTGCGGCCTCAGGAGCGTCCCCCTCACAGGCGCCTTGGGTGTGGGAGGGAGGGAAGGAAGAAGGGTTCTGGTATTTGGGCTCCTAGGCTATGTGCCCTAGACCTTGAACTATGACTGTCCAGGGCTTGGAATTTAGGGAGGGCGCTCAAAGTGGTTTAGGGTTTAATTAGGGGAGCCCTTTTTCAGGGTTGGGGGACGCCCTAAACCCCAAGGATCCCTAAATTGCATCATGAGGATTTCGTCCGCTAAACACGAAGCCTCGATCACCCGAAGACCCTAAAGTCAAGACGAATTACCAGAATCTTCTTTTCTCGACCCTAAACTCTAAAGCTTAAGCCCCTAAACCCCATACCCTAGACCCCAAACCCCTAAACCCCAAACCACAAAACCCCAAACCCCAGACCCCTAACCCCAGCACCCCCAATCCCAAACCCCTAAACTTTAAACCATTCTTAAACCCCAAGCCCCTGAACCCCAAACCCCTACACCCCAATACCCTCAATCCCAAACCCCTGAACCCTAAACCCTAAACTCTAAACCCCTGAACCCCAAACCCCTAAACCCCAATAGCCTCAATTCCAAACCCTGAAAACCCTTTCATGTTTGATGAAGCGTTCAGTCAAGGCCCAGGATGCGCTAGCCGCCGCCTGGAGTGAGGCCGCGCAGGGTCGAAGCGGTCAACGGTCTAAGGGGTAAGGGCCTAGGTTTAGGATTTAGGTTTGAGGTTTCAGGATTAAGGGTTGATGGTGGCGGGTTTAGGTTTAGGGTTGAGGGTTGAAGGTTTTGGTTTTAGGCTTTAGGGCTTAGGTTTTAGGGTTTAAGGTTTTAGGGTTTAGGGTTTACGTTTTAGGGTCTACGGTTTACGGCTTAGGGTTGCTTGTTAAGCAAAATCAAAGAAATGGCATTCGAAAAGAACATGGAAACTATTACAAGGTGTAGGGTTCCAGGCTTAGGATGCTAAGTAGAGACTTCAGGAATGGAAAGACGATGAGTCATACTGCAGTTTTGGAGATGATACAATGACGACTGCCGGGATGGTTTTGCTTAGGGTTAACCCCGCTAGACACCTTAAAGTCCCCTAAAGCGAAGATCGAAGATCGTATATTAAGGCTTACTATTCTTGTGAGGGACTGTTGCCATATGGCGCCTAGGCCCAAGGGTTGACTGCTACAGTTCATGATGTAGAGATCGGGGTTGGGGTGCAGTCTAGTTTATGAGATTCAGGCCTATAGGGGCTGAAGGGTAATGTTGCGGGCTTCCGGCTTCAGGCTTTCGGGGCTGCGAAGATGAGGTCCATGGGGGTTTTCCTAGGGATAGATGACAAGTCATAGCGGAGCTTTGAGGATTTACGAGTATGAGAGCTATGCGAGCACGCGGGAGAGTCATGGAGGGACTAGCTGGGGATGAGATCATGACTTCTTAGAGTGCGACTGCACGACCCGTGCTTGGAGATGAAATCAGACAAGAAGGACAATGCAGCAAAGTCTAGCTTGATAGGGACATCAACCGCGAAATCATCTTTAAGGGTCGGCCGAGCTAGGTGTCGTCGTAGCTATAGTCTTACAGATTGCGGCATGCAAGAGACATGAAACTGCTGGCCTCGAGTTAGCTAGAAGGGAAGGAATGGATCCTTATAGCAGTCCTTAGATACCCCTTCATTGTAGTTGCCATGTTCTTTTCCCTTCCTTCATTCCCAGCAAACCAAAGGCCAGACTATCTCGGCCACAATCACGTTGCCAGGTACAGAAGCTGCGTACGCAGGCCTGGGAAATTCACCTTAGACATTATGGGTTTAGGGTTTGCGTTTAGGGTTTTAGGATTCAGGCTTGAGGAAGTGAGGTTACAGTGAGAACCAGAGTTTAGCAGATGGACAAGCATAAAACGCCGGCGTGGAATTCAGGTTTCGGTGCAGTAGGAGCATCGATTTTTTCATAGGCCGCTTGACACTGAGAGCATAGTTTGTTCTTATCGTGCCTGTCTGTCTGTAGTCGAAACCATTATTCTCCTCCCCATTGTGTTAAATCCCCCCGCCGCCCTCAATATTAAATGCTCCCAATATCTAATAATATAGTACGTAAAGTGAGGATTTAATATTAGGGGGGTGGGGGGTTTGATGTTAGTTATTAGGGGGACGGGATTATTCTGCATGACCAATCCTGCACTGACAGGGCACAGCGAGTAGGGCTTTTTGAGCCGCATGCTTGCTACCATCAACATTGCGCTCACATGAGTAGGGTGTGAAGTCGCAGAAGTCTCCTGGGAAAGCCGGAAGAGGGCAGGAATTGTTGAAAGGGGTCTTTGAAAACAGGAGCCACCTGGGGCCATTTACGAATGCTCAGGCCTTGTCAGGTCGCGGTTACGTGGCAGGCCAGAATACCATATTGGGATAATGGAAAAGAAAATGGAAACTACTACATACTAATGGGGTAAGTATATATTGGGGCATATATTGGGGTTATTCTAATACTGGGTTATATTACTGGGTTTGCAAGCCATGAATGCATAAGCGAAGCCGAAACCCTGCAACACTACAGAGGGCCACATGAATTTGCGTAGCACGGGAGACGCCTTTCACTTCAGTTACTTGACCTGCATGTGGTAGTTTCCCAAAAATAGGGGAACCCAATATAAACCCCAAAATACTGAAATCCTTAATATCAGGACCCCAAGAAGGTACCCTTAATTTTGGGAAACCTCCATGTGATTCTGAGTTTCTTGTAAGTGTGCGTAGCCTCGCTATTGTCTTTCATGAAGCTTCTATACCAAATGCAAGTGGGTCCACTAGTTACAGTTGGAAGTCCGCGAAGTTTGCCTGAAGTGCTTGAAATCAGGTGATAACTATTGCACCTTAGGCTAGAGTTCGGTGGCGATTCTTCGATCAAGGCTTCCTTCGAATGTGTAGCGGCCTAAAGATGTTTCCTACTTGCAGTTGCATCAGCTCAATGTCCCTTCAAGCCTGACATGTGCATGTCGGGTAAGGTGTAAAATTCTTGCCGAGTGTGCAGCCACCTGTAGCGGATCCCTTCAAAGTCTGGCACCTGTCACGTAGAAGAGACGCACGAATAACGGCACTGGCCCCCGTGTGCACATTTGTTGACACCACGGGCTCTTGTCTTCATGTGCGCCCTGTGTTAAAGCGTCTCAGACAGCATCTTGGCAATTGTGAGTACAGAGCAGAATCCCTAGTTTAGTTACGTCCCCAAATGCAATGACCTCACCATTCACACACAACCTCCACTAGCCTAAGTCCGTATGACCTGCATGGGTACTTGTCCGCATCTCCCGCACGGCTGTAAGTTCGCGAGCCAATATGGAAGCGCTTATCGCTTGCCTCTTTCATCCAGTACTTTCACATTTCCAACACCATCAGATCCAACATTAAAGCGCTCTGCAACACTCAGAGAGCCAGGGGTTTGGGCTCGAATTGCTGAAGGCTCACCTGTGAAGCTCGTTGTGAAGTGGTTAGCCTTACACAAGGGTTGAAGCACAAGTTGGGGTTTGCGGGGTCCTATTTGGAACGCAGCCTTGCAAGGTCGAGAAAGAACAGATCGTGCCAAAGTTTGGCCAAAAGGCCCAGGCGATTTTGCAAGGGCTGGAGAAGAGCTTGGACCTTAGCATCGGCGTGCTTGAAGGGGAAGGGTTTGGGGCTGAAGAGCTTTCATTGGCCCACTGGGACCCCCTAAACCCTAAACCCTAAACCCTAAACCCTAAATAGTAGTTTCCATTTTCTTTTCCATTATCCCTATACTCCCAATAATATGCCCATCTAAACCCTAAACACGTTTTGGTATCCAAGGGATCATAGGTCCTCTTGGCTTCAGGTCTACAAGTTTTGTTTTAGCTTGCGCCCTCAAATGTTGGCTCTTGGTGTCGTTTGTTGAAGCCCGTTGGCTGTTGAAGCTGTGCAGCGCTTTAGCGGACTGGATGCCTAGACATAGGGACGTCCTGAGACAAAACTGCTGGACTCTCGCTGATCGTATATCCCCCTTTATCCTCCCGCCCCATAAAATCCTGATACGGTACCTGTCTTCGGGCCCCCTTAATCACTAGTAAGAAACCTCATCTTCCTCAGCATTAACCTACTTAGTTCTGGTTTCCATTTAACCGCCAATCAAACCGAAGTCCGCAAACCCAGATACCCGTCCTGAATCCCAAAGCCATCAGCCCTCAACCCTAAACTCCAAAGCCACACAGCCTTACAACCCGCAGTCCCTAAACCCTATACCCTGCAGGCCCCAGTCCCTTAGCCCTAAGCCCTACACCCTGTAAGGTGGACGACGGAAAGAGGCTCCCCCTCAGAAAGACCGTATTATATAACCTTTATAGAACCCTATATACACATATACAACCTGTGTATAGACTTGTATAAGCCTTATATTATAACCTGATATGAACCCTATAAGCCAAGGGTTGGATGGAACATCCCCAGACCTGGAAGCCGCCATCGACGGCTTGCCCCTGAGATAAGAAGCCAGAGCAAGAAAGGAGCGTGTAGGATTAGGAGTCCGGGGCTTGCAGTATAGGAGTTGTAGAGGAGTTTAGGGTTTAGCGGTTTGCAGTATAGTAGGTTGGGGTCTAGAGATTTAGGGTTTAGGGGTCTGCAGTATAGGTGTTTAGGTTTTAGGGATTTAGGGTTTAGAGGCTTGCAGTACAGGATCTTAGGGTTTAGGAATTTAGGCTTTAGGGGTTCACAGTATACGAGTTTAGGGTTTAGGGATTCAAGATTTAGTTAGAGGCCCGGGCTTTAGGGTAAAAATCTAGGGTCAACAGCGCAGGAGTTGAGGGAAAGACCCTAAAAAGGCCTCAGGGCCCATATTGGGGGAAAATACTTCCTACCTTAGACAAAGCAGTCTGACCTAAACAGTCAGAGTTCAGGATGAAGAGAAAGCAGACCTACAGACCTAGACCCTCCTCCTACCCTCTATTAGGGCCTAAGTACCCACTATTAGGGACCATATATCCCCAATTATGGGTACAAGGAAGGTCCTGGGATAGAGTTCAGGCTTTACATGCGGTTCTTAGAGCTTACAAGACTTCTAGGCTGTTGGGTATTGAAAGTTTCAGTTTATAGTCCCCCTGAAGTAGATATAGGACTGATAGGGGTTATATTGGGATAGTGGAAAAGAAAATGGAAACAACTATTTAGGGTTTAGGGTGTAGGGTATAGTCCCCCTGAAGTAGATAGAATATGGGCTATATGAGGATCTTAGTATAATATACCCAAAGCGATTCTATCTACTTGAGGGGGACTATGGGGTTTAGGGTTATTGAAGGTTTCAGCGTTCATCAAGTTGAGGTTGCGAAGCTAAGGTTTAGGCTAGTACCTCTGGGTTCGGCGAACAGCTCTGTGTGGTCCAACTTCCACTATGGGTTATTAGACCTTAAGGGTACCTTAATCTACCCTTATTTGGGTCCTAATAGGGAATTTTAGGGCCTAACAGCCCATAGTGGTTCGTAAAGGGGACAGGACTTGCAATGGGCTTTCTGATCGAGAGTTAGCGGCTGCTAGTAGAGCAGAGACTTTTGTTTAGGTTGGGGGCAGCAGTAATCTCAATCCCTACATGAGCTACGGATTAAATTTAGGTGGGGGGGGGACCTATAGGGGACTTTATGTGGTTTTGGGGGGGACCTATTAAGGGATATATTACAAATTCAGTCCAGGGCTCACATCTTCCCTGGATACCCTCCAAAACCCTTGGCCATTTGCAATGCCCGCAACCTAGGACTCAACCCTAACCCAACCAACCTAACTCGTACTTTAACGGACGCCGTTGCCAGATGAAAGGCCTGTTGAAGGCTTGTTCATATAGTCCCGGTCCCCATGCTCGTCCCTACCTTTTTGTTCCCACTTGGGGGACGGTATCCCAAATTAAATTAAATTGCCACCCGGCTGTAGTAGCCCTGTACGATACCTCCATAACTAGTTAACTGGCTAACTCCTGAGTACTCCAGGTTGGTTCAATCTAGCTGTTTGCTGAAGAGCCAAAAAACACTAACAGGCGCGCTCGAAGCCCTTTTCCTCCGGCAACTATTGCTGGCAGCCTGACAGCATGGAATGTGGGGTTAGTTAAACCTCAACAGTTGTGAAGATATGGACGGGGCCCACAAAACGATTACAATAATAAAGCCAATGACCAGCCGAAACCCCATAAAACGATGAGAAGCAAAGGCCTTGTAAACAGGGTTCCTGGCTCAGGTTATAGAGAGAAGGGCATAAAGCTATTCTGTGGAGACTGTTGCTTGACATCCACCCTGCTCCGAATACATGTGCCTGCTAAAGGATGGTGTGAATACAGGGGGCTTCGAAATCAGTCAAAAGAAAGGATTGAGATTTAAACCCTTCCCCCGAATATTAAACCCCCCACCCACTGGATGTTCAATACTCCTATTAACATCATGTGGTATCATTATGATATATTGGGAGTACTTAATATTAGGGGGGGTGAGGGGTTGATATTAGGGGAGGGGATGAGTGTTTAGGGTTTTGGGCGTAGGGCTTGGGTAGTGGGGCCATATCATAGGGCTGGCTTGCATTCCTGACGTTGGCTATGTTTATAAGGTGATGGGCCTAGGCCCCGTGACATTGCATGGCCCGGGCGCATCCTCATTTCTTGTACTCCTTAGGAACCGCTCAGGGGTGGCCTTTGCTTAGCTGGGAATGAACGAATGGAAAAGAACATGGAAACTGAAACCATGGGTTGATAGGGATTACAATAAGAATCCATTCTTTCATTCCTAGCTATAGTCCCCCTGAAGTAGATAGAATATGGGGTATATGGGGATCTTATTGTAATATACCCAAAGCCATATTCTATCTACTTAAGGGGGACTAGAACCAAAAGCCAGAGAAGGGACCCTGACTTCTGCAACCCCCACATTGCCAGCGTTCGCTTCAAAACCGAGCCATGGCATCTGAGCCTCACCAAAGAGTGTCTGACCCACATCTGTCACTGGTACTCCTAGTACCCTGAATTGGGGTTCTAGGGCCCCTCATAGTACGTACTTAAGCCTGATAGAGGGTGTGGAGGGTTTAGGTAATTGCGAACATGTTGGTCCCAGATTTCCTTGTACATGGTATGAAGTACCTCAAATACACTTCAACATGGTATTGGCACGTGTCTAGGCCCTTACCGTAACTTGCACCTTTCCAACCTAGCTCGCAAGACAAACGTCGAAACGTGGCGGCAACAAGGTTCACTTGAAACGCCTGCTCAAGAATCCGAATCAACGGACGATACTTGCACTGCGCTCCTAAGCAAAAAAAGCCTACGCCCTTTATCATCACATGCCTATCACAAAGCAATTCTTGCCATCAGGGCCGCGGTGCAAGACTGCTTAACTGCAAACATGAATTTCCCATAGCTTTCTGCCCGAAAACCTCATTCCGATTAAACGGGCCCGGACGGCACTCAGTGAAAACCCTTACAGGTGGAGGAGAAGCTGGAAAAGAGGCCTGGAGGGTAAAATGGCTGCTAGATATAGGTTTCCACAGCTTGAGTTTAGGACCACAGCTTTGGGTCTAGTGTTTTGGGTGGGTCCCTTTTTTGGGGGGTCCCATAAGAAGGACTGTAGTTGATTTGGGGGTATATTGGGGCTCCCTCAGTTATGGAACTACATCACCAGCATTTGTCACACCAGTTGTCCACTGTAGTATCTCCCATATACTCCCCAAAAGTATGCTAGCTTCCATTGTTGCTTTTGCATGCTTCTGTTCCATACTAACAACCTGTAAGTTAAACGCGAACTGATTGAACCCAGTACTGCATGTCTTTATAAAACCGCCGGTCTCATTTCATGTTGCATGTTCTTTGCCATTGGACTCTCCATTCTCTCAACACTAAACGCTATCAATTAAACTGCTATTGTGTTTCCTTTGCCACTTGACTCTCCATATGCTCGACCCCAAACCCTATACATTAAACTGCTATTAGGCTTTAGGGTTTCGGGTTTGCGCATTAAGTGTCGTAGATTATGCAGAACGTGCCTTGGCACTTCAGAAAAGACCTCGCCTTGCCTTAAGGATCAATCGAGGACTAGGATCAAGGAGTAAGGGTTTAGGATCGAGGACTAAAGGTTTAGGATTAAGGGTTTCGGGTTAAGAGTTGAGGGGGCAGGGCTTAGGATCAAGGATTACAGGTTGAGGCTTTAGGTTTTGGGACCAAGGATTTGAGGGTGTAATTAGGGTTCAGGACCAAGGATTAAGGGTTTAGGGCTAAGGATCAAGGATTAAGGGTGTAGGGCTTAGGATCAAGGATTAAGGGTTTAGGCTGTAGGATCAAGGTTCAGGCTAGCCCCTAGTATGAAACATTCAGGCATGAATATATAGGGGATGATATAGGGGACTGCTATAGGGGATATTAGGGGGATGCTAGGAGTTTAGACTTTAGCTTATTGGAGAAGCTGGGTATTCAACAATGCAATAAGCTTACCTGAGTTACGGCCAATACTCGTGTCGACCCTGTCTTGACTTGAGAAACTAGACAGTTGCAGCTAAAATGGGGCCAAGAACTTCTCCCCTCCCAACCTCTATCCGATATCCTCGTGAATCTTTCCCCGACAAAAACCTCGCAGTCCAATGCCCATACCTCAAAGCCTCTGACAGCTTACCCTCAGTAAAAAGACAGCTGCCCCAACAAGTGCGTCTCTCTCGAGTTCCACCTTTTGTTGGGGATTGCAATTTTGAAGCCCCACTGTTTCCCTACACCCTACTCCCGGAACCTCGCTTCCCAACCCTAAACCTCAATGCTTTCCTGGCCGGAACGGGCCCTCAAAACCAATCTAGAACGCCCAAAACCCCCATCCATTACGCAGGGTTCAATGCACTGAAAGTAGGAAAGTCATATTACGGAGCGCACTAGGATTCAGGACATATTCTTGAACTGAGCCCTCTATGCCTCAACCTTGCATCGTAAACCCTACACCCTGAATCCTAAACCCAAGGCCTTCAGCTTGAAAAGGTTAAGCATTATCCTAAGCCCCAACCTTTGATCCTAAACCAAAATCCCGTGGAGCACTACGGGTAATCCGGCAGGTACCTCCACCCCTCGAAAACCTTGAATCACATTTGAGCAAAACCATGATCCGCCAGGTACCTCCACAGCACTAGCCCCGTCAAGGCCATAGAGCAGGCGGAGAAGTCCTTCAGCCACGCAGCGGAGGTCGTTTTGGGGCCAGTGGCGGTTTTGGGTTTTGGGTTGGGCCTTTTTAAGAAGATTGTTTCAATATGATATATTCCCGGAGACCGGACAAGAAACCCCCACCCCCTAAACACAGATACCCCTCCATATAGTACCGTCATATATTCGGTGGAATATTTCTTAATTTGGGGGGAGGAGGGTCTGGTAGTAGAAGGGGGGCAGTCAGGGGTCATATAGGGATGTATAGGGTTATATGGGGTGTAGGGGCGTATTTAACTGGAATACTGGAGAATCAACTGGGAAAGAGGGTGGACAGTGAAACGGAAATTGCACAGGGGCGGTATGCTGGTTCCAAGATTTGATTTGAAGATGGCTCCAAGGGTGGTTATCTCAAGATTGTACAGGAGCAATCTTGGTAATTCTAAAGGCTTCTACACTTACAATTTCGATTCAGCGCGTGGAGTTGAGGGCTGCCCTAGAATTTAAACCTTAAACTCCAAACCATAAACCCTAAACCAGGGTGTGGAGTTTAGGGCTGAACCCCTAAACCCTAAACCCTAAACCCAACCTATAGCATTGACAAGGGAGAGACATGCAAGTCTCGCCTAGGGATGAGCAGCGTGGTTTCGGCGCGGTTGTTTCATGATTTTGGGTTTTGAACATTTTGAAGTGAAGGGTTTACGGTTTAGGGTTTAGGGTTTAGGTTGAGGAGTGTAGTGTTTGGGGTATTCCAGATTTTTGAGCTTTATGGCTCAGATTTCAGGACTGATGTTTCGATTCTGCAGCCTTGTACAACACCCCCACTCACCCCACTCCATCGGAGTAGACCCCGATAGCCTCTATTCATGGCTAATTCAGGTTGTCGTTATTTTGCTGCAGGATTGTCACAGGGGGCGTAGTTTGGGGTAGTCTCACAATCTGATAGGCTGGCACGAAACAGATATTCCTATCGCTAAGCTGGAAGACAGCTTCTAGCAGGGCAGAGTGCCCTGTAGATACAACAGAGAACTTGCTGAGTAGTGTCGATAGAGTAAGACGTCCCGTCTTCTATTTGGTAGTTTCCCAAAAGAGGGGACCCAACATGGACCCCAATATACGATAATCCTCATCGTGGGGGCGTAACTACCATTTCTCTCCGCGGCTTGCAGGAGCAGGGGCCAGGGGCCTTATCTTGTAGGCCTCCTTTAGAGGTCGTGTAGCCCTCGGTCCCAAAATCCGGCAGTTGCAGCCTGCTTCACATGAGCTTGATTCTTCGCAATTTCTATAATATCCCAGAAGTGTTGTCTGAAATATCCTACACCCTGCAATACTCAGGTTCAAAAGCAGGTCCCAGGAGGATGTTGCGAACAAGCCGACACACATTGGGTAATGTTGGCTCATTGGCAGTTAGCTGGGACCTTTGACCCTTAACTTTTTGGGAACACCCCCCCCCCATATTCCTGAAAGTTAAACTGTAGTAGGGGTCCTAAGTGTCATGTAGTTGGTATGTGTATATATATACATATATCTCTATACCAACCCTATATAGAGCTAACGCACATACACAATGTTCAGAATGACTGTTGTCCCTTCTGAATGGTTCTGAGAGTGCTTGCGTGAAGCTCCTGTAATGCAGAGGCATATCCTGTGGTTTAGGGTGTAGGGTTTTTGAGGCACCCTATACCATAGTGAAACAAGGAATCTAGGATAAAACAGTTGTAATTATTTAGGCCTCTACTCCTACATTACATGATCCCAAAGAACTCCTGTTGAACCCCAGCTTGCATTGCATTATGTATGTTCTTTTCCATGTCCTTCTCCGTTCTTAGTACCCTGTACCCTTTTTATGTAGTCCGCTAAACCCTAAACCCTATCCCTAACCCCTGATGTACAAGCTCTCGCCCCTTCGAACTGGGAGTTTCTCTAGATGGGGTTCCTGTGGGCTCCCGAGGCGTATGTGGGGATTGCAGGCTAATACAGAGAGCCCCCTTAAGGAGTAGCCCTACACCCTACACCCTAAAGCCTAGGACAGATTTTGACACTTCCCAAATAGTGCAGTCATCAAGTTTTCGGCCGGTACGTATGCGACGTATTTCGGGATCACAAGTTACACCCCAGAACATTTTTCAAATCTTGAGCCTAAACCAGCTACAGTACAAGCAATGATATGCGCTCTAACTCCAGGACTTGATCCGGCCAAACAGCACTTGGAGCTTCGCGCGTGGAACCTGGAGAGTAGATTGGAGGGGAGGGCTATGTCCTTGGGATCGCGAGTGTTGTCAGCTTCGGCAGCTCAAGTGTGGGGGTCTGGTTTGAGAAATGACCGTTTTAGTTTGGCTCGGGTCAATGATTTCAGGAGCTTACTGTCCAGGACGATAGCATTGGGTCGCGAGGTTGGGAAGTTAAGAGGTAGCTGTGTTGGATTGCAGGGGCTGCTTTTCGAGTAGCTGCAAAAGATTTTTTGACCTTATTTAGAATGTTTTGAGGATTTGCGAATCGGGGACATTTCGCAGGCTGGAGGCTCTCTCAAGGTTTTGGGTCATGACGCCTGAGGAATACATGCTTTTGGGCGTAGCTCTAAGATTTCTGAGCCATTGCAAAACTAAACAGGCTGCACAACAATATATACGGAGATGAATGTTCAAGATAGGACGCTTCGACCAGGAAGGACTAGAAGCCTGCTGCACTAGGGGTTATATAGGGATCATAGGGTATATGATGGAGTTATATAGCGACAATGGAAAAGAACCTGGAAACTATTATTTAGGGTTTAGGCTGCATGAATGGCTGGCTTTTTCTTTAGTGAGGCGACCTTCACACCTTCATCTTACCTCCGATTGGCCAGGAGGGAAGGAGTGAATCCTCATAGAAAAGGATTTAGGGTGTAGGGTTTAGAGAAGTTTCCATTTTCTTTTCCAAGCCCTAAACCCTAACCACAACATAGGCGTTTCCAATTTCTTATCCTTTGCTATTCTTGCTAGCCAGAGGTATGTCATGGAGGCATGGTAGGTCTTAGTCCCAGCTTGCGTACTGAGACCCTAAACCCTAAACGCATATGAGTTTTGTTGCAATCCCATAGGATGAATAGGATCTCACTACAGTCATGTGATGCTTCTAACCTTGGGAGGGGTGTTTAGCAAAATGCCTTATCCCCATAAGCGCCCGTATAAACCCAGACCCCCATTTGCTTTTCCATCTGATTCTACACTATAGTACCCTAAACCCTAAACTAAAGTGCTTACATCAAGGAGCATTGCAAACCCTAGCCTGGCCTAAGCCCACCTACACCCAGCAATCCTGAACAGAGGGGTGTGGAGTAGGCTTCACGGTCAAGTTTTAGGGGAAGCACTGCTTCCTGTGTTCTATGGTGTTTAGTAGGGTAGGGAGGACAGGATTCAAGGGACAATGCAATGGCTGGAGAGTATACTGCATGCAGGCGTTGTCAAAATTATGGCCCCTGTTGGGTCACTGTAGTAGTACGCTCCTAGAGTTAACTTCGGCCCCCAAAGTTTGGGCACCATGATTTTGATAACCCCCATAGGGACCCCCAACTCACCGGTAGGAGCATCTTTGCCACCGGTCCATGCCATCAGCTTTACAAGGTCTTCAGAGAGCGTAGTTTAATGTAGTACTGCACCATCCATACAGGTTCTTCGTAGGGAATATGGGAATCAAATCCCGATGTAATGCCCATATAATATGTGCCCTTATTACCTACTGACCCCCAGTAAGTAAGTTTAGTACTGCACCATTTGTCCTAGTCCTGCCTTCTACCCCTAAATGCTCCGTAGGGCTCCCCCATGCTTCTCCCGCCATTGAACCATCCCCCATGAGCTTACTCGGTTAGTAGCCGGGAAATAAGGGAATGAATTTTATCTGGCTTATATGGGGACCAAATATTCCCTCATTCCGTACTAAGAACCAGTAAGTGAAGGACATTCCAGCGACCGGCTTGTCATGTCAGGTCGGCTCAGAAGGAGTTTGTGGCAGAGCTGGCGCAGTCAATGAGGCGTTATCTCTCATGTGAACTATAGTCTAAACTCCTAGTATCCCGATTAAGCCCTATAATGATCCCCTATATAAACCCCTTTAAGGAGTTTAGACTATAGCTCATGTAGCTTTACAGGTTGCATGCAGCTTGTTGCGCTTAAGAGGTTCGGTAGCTGTTTGGAGGGAGTTATTGAGTGTGAAATTCTGCATCTGTGTAGATTGGGGTTTAGGGTTTAGGGTTTAGGGTTTAGGGTTTAGGGGTTTAGGGTTTAGGGGATTGGGCCAGGCTAAGCGCGTGAAGGTCGTGATGCAGATCCTACAGGGATGGAGGGAGTTGCAGTGGGGGGCCCTGCCATTTCGGGCGTATGCAGGGGAATCAGACTTCTGATATGCCACGATACCTTGCAGCGCTGTTCGCGACCTCAGTGCCAGACTTGTAAATCGTTTTTTCCCGGGCTTCCGATGGACAGTGGTTCCATGTGAGGCGCTGGACTTTATGATGAAGTGGAGCTCCGATGTTATCAGATACGTCGCTCCGGGTGGTCACAAAAATTGTCTCGAGCTCACATTCTGAAATTGGTGGTAAGATCCACCTCCCATTTTGCTGTTAGTGAAAGGGGTTTCAATCAGTAAAGCCCTTATTCGTCTGTTTTAGGGGTAGTCCTTTGGTTCTGCCAGCAGTGGACGCCCTGTTTCATCATGTGAGGTAGCGCCAAAATTCTAGGTAGAAACCCTAGCAAGCACCCGGACCTGTAAACTCTCAACCCATGCACACAGAAAGAAATCGCATGATTTGAAAGCATCAAGAGGTAGGACCAGTATACGCTTATGGCTTATGATCCAGTAAATTCACCAAAATCTGATTCTGTTCATCTAGGCCTCTACATCAACCTCCCTAGCCCTCTGCAATCCTCCCCAAAATCTAACAGGAGCATGGGGCAAAGGGATCGGATCCCTATAAATGTCTCTAAAAATCTGACTCACAGGGAACAGACATTAGAAAACGATATGCAAACTGGATTGCTGGCCTTGCAAGAATCTTCCTCATGAAGACCTGAAAACATCGGGAAGGGATACAGCATATGGAAGCATGGTAGGCAGCTGTTCATCCTCTTCAAAGGACGCTATGTAGCCCTTATACCACCATTTTATGTAGGCCTTGTTACCCCTTCGAAAAGAGGTTCAGATTTCAGCCCTGCTTGGTAAACAATGTCGCAGATCTGCCTTGACAACTCACTTAGCCTCCAACTGCCAGGACCTTCCTGGTACCCTTAATTTGGTGTATATGAGCCATAGTCTCACCTCCTAGTATCCCCGTTGATAACCCTCATAAGACTTCCCTGGAGAGCCCCTTATATATCTCCCTTGAAGGAGTTTAGACTATAGCTCATATGACCCCTGATAGTGGGTATCTAGGCTTGAGTAGAGGGTAGTTGGAGAGTCTAGGTCTGAACCCTACCTAAACCCTCAGCTCTAGACCTTAAACCCAAAACCCAAAACCCTGGCCAAAGCCTTGTAGTCTCCGGACCCTGAGTGAAAATCTTCGACCCCTTAAAGCCACGCTCTTACTGGTTCTTGGTAGGGAATAAGGGAACCTTTCATATAGGAATTATATTCTGTTATTGCCTACTAAGAACTAGTAAGTCTTCCCTGAAGCTAAAGGGATTCTACTGGGAACCCCAAACCGGGAACCCCAAGAATATAGTAGGTATATAATAGGAATATACCTACCAGGGTCCTTATATTCCATTATATTCCTGCTATATTCTTGGGGTTCCCTATTTGGGGTTCCCAGTAGAG
>CAJNIZ010048204.1:87839-101368 GCA_905231905.1 Symbiodinium pilosum | reverse complement strand
CGGGAAAAGGAATTTAGAACAGCCCTCATTTTGAATTTTTTAATTTAATTATAGATATATAGATAGATTTCAGAGATCGAAATATTGAAAGGTTAATATATTCTATTGATATATGATTCTGATATTCATTCTTAGAAGATTTATATGAATTCGAAATTAAAGAAATAATTACGACGATTGGGATCTACGCAATAATGATATCGTTGAGTTCTTAATTTTCTATTTTCGTCAAATTCAAGATTTCAGAAATTCTATTTTCTTTATCTTGAAAAGGAGAACCGAAAATCCGAGAGATTCAGAATCATTAATCTTTCATATAAGAAATATCTCAAGAATATGAGAAAAAAATCTACGAATGAATTCGACGCAAAATTTTGCTTCAATTATTTTAAATATTAATCAAAGAAATATATATTTATAATAATTCGATTTTAAAATATATAGAATTATATATCTAAAATATATATAGAATTATGAAATCAGATATAAATATGAATTATATTATTTCTTCATTATTATGACGCGGTCGATTGAGATGACTATCGTTCAATATGAAAGATATAAGAGCGATCGCGCATCTCGATCTAGACCCCGATCCGGAATTCCGGATCAAATAAATCCCGAATGCCATTCCAGATCATCGAATATAATATCTGAAAAAAGAAATTGAATTGGATAATCATTCTATATCTATTCCATATTTCGTCTATATCCATTCCAGACCAAATAAATATATTTAGCACATATTCCCCCTGTATCATTGCAGGAACCAGCAAATGTCAGCCATCATTCCGCCCCCTCCGGATCAAATATTTGATCCAGGTTTCCGGATCAGATAGCATAGGAACGTGCACTCAGGGCACGTGGTTTTGATCAATAGCCAGGTCATATCGTTTCTAAACGATTTATAATTTCCGATTTTCCTTTAAAATATTTCCTACGGACTCCCTTAGGGATGCAAAATTTCGGAGATTTTAGAATCCTTCGGAAAAATTAAAATCTCCGATATTTTTGGCGCTACGCGATAAAAAATCTCGGAGATTTGGGCGGAATGGCTCCTGGCAAGAGAACGATATTCCGAATGATTTATCTATCTTTGGCTATTTCTGCGATTATTCGGCGGAACGCAATCTCGGAATGCAGAATCATCATCTTTCAGAATCTATAGATCGCTCATATCTATCTACGGGAATTTATATATTTCTCCAAGCCGTTCTGTAGATAATCTAAGAGAGATCTATGAGACGGAAAGATCGACTTAGATGAGGGATCCATATAATCCGAAATCTCCCGAGAATTTGCTTTAATTATTTTCTTTGATTATCTTCGTGACGTCTCAATATGGATCCGGGTCGGAGATCTAAAATCTTCTAGGATCTATTAAATTGATCGTTTTTGAATATTTGCGATCTTATATATTCGTATGATTTATCTATCTTTAGTTGTCGGCGCGGCTATTCGGAGGAGCATATAATTCCGTGACGGAGAAGCGCTAATTTTCAGAATTTATATATTGATTGAATCTATATAGATAATCCAAAGAAATTGATTATTCTTTTAAATTCGAATAATATTTATAATTTATCGGAATAATGCGACGATTATTAAATGATGGCAAGATATCGATTTAACTATATATTTATATCTTGATTTAATTTATTTATTTGATGATTTATTGAATTATGAATTTATATGGGCTTATTATATCCTAGATTTGATTTCTTGATTATACGAATAGAAAATAGCTAATTGAGAATAATCATATCCAGAAATTTGATGAATAAAGAATATAATATTGCATATGAAATCCGATGAATGATATTAATATATAAAGCGATTCGTCATATATAGATTCAGAAAGATTTTAGATTTCCGTCTCGATTCTATATACTCCGCCGAATCGCCGTGCAGGTAATTATCCATAGAAATGAATATTTTTTGAAAGAATAAATAAGAATATATATCAAATCAAATTCAAAAATCGTAATTTTATCTTCTCATAAATATTTCTATATTAAAATACGACCATTTACGATCATTTCGATCGCATGCGGCCTAGATTTTTCCGATTCTTCTTTAAAAATGCCTCTTGCGGGCTCCCTAGGAAATCTAAAATCTTGGAGATTTTAGAGTCCTTTCGGAAAAACTAAAGATTTTAAAATCTCCGAAATTATTGGTGCGCGCGGCACGATCAAAAATCTCGGAGATTTTGGGCTGCGCGGTCTTTGCCTCCGGAGCGATTTTCAGGGGATTTATCTCTCTTTCGCTGTCTGCGCGGCTATTCGACGGAGAGAATAGATCCGAGATGGAAAATATAATCTTTTAGATTTTATAGGTTAGTCGTATCTATCTACGGGATATATACGTTCTCCTGGATTGTCGTGCAGATAGCCCAAGAAAAGAAAATAAGAGATGGAAAGATTGAATTCGATGCGGGTCCGCGCGACCCGAAATCTTTCGAGATTTCGATGAATATCTCTTCTTTCGACTCCCTACGCGGCAGCTCGATTTAAATCCTATATAGATAGCCAAAATCTTTCAGAATCTATCAAATAAATCAAACGAGATAAATCAAGCGGTACCAGCGCAATCAAAAGCCGTACCTCCAAATATCTCTCAAGAATTAGAGCTACGGGCCGGCAGAATCTATATATCATGCACAATCTTAATAATTTTATAATTCATCAGAAATATATATACCATTTAGGCATAAATTTTAGATTTTCTCAAAAAAATCTTATTAAAATAATGAATCAATTCTAATATATTATCTTTCATTCAATATCCCAAATTTACGAAGACTACAATATCTCTAATATATATATGAATCAATTTTTAAGAGAATCTATATATATTATAGAATTTTAAAATTTCAATTTAGAGAAAGAATCATTGATATAATATCATAATTCGAATAGATATTCCTATCTTATCTATTTCGGAGAGATTGCATCGTATCATTCATCTGGAGATTCTAAAATAATGAGCGACATTTATTGATTACCTCAATTATTCAAACTAAACGTCCACTAAATAGAAGACACATCCAACCCAATATGTCTCAATATCCCTTTTCAAATATTACGGTCAACAATCTATTCTAAAACAGAATTCGCGGGCGTAGAATCGTGCGCTAAATCGGCAAGTTCACGGCCTTATTCCAGATCTTTCATATTGAATAACAGTCAAATCATTTTTTTTGGATTCTCTTATTGATCGCAATCTTAGAATTCGTATCTTCTCTAAGATTACGTCAAATCTGAGGGGAAATCAAGGCATTTACGGGAATCGATAGATTATAAACTATTATTTTCATACAGATGGCGCACCCTTGAAGATTAAATCTGTCAATTATTGAAAGTTCCTCGTCGTATTCATGATACGATGAATTATATATCCTATTTCCGTCAAGATATTCCGCCAGATAAATAATTTGAATGGTGTGCTTTTGTTTGCTCGACGCCGTCCTTCTCTGATGGGCAGCATCTGAGCCTGTTCGCCAGGTTGGGAGACAGCAACGCAATTTGGCAAGCTAATTTCTTACGAAGGAAGGCGAGTCAAGGGGGAGCCAAGGGAGGTATGGGGGAGGTCTGGGCGAGGGGGGGGGGGCGTAGGGAAACCAAGCCTGAAAAAGGAAGGAACAAGGGCTTTCAATCTTCAGCCATTTGATGTCAACGCCATGGCTACACGCCAAGGGGACGGGATCCCAGGCTTTGGGACTCATCGTTGCTCTCCCGCTGGCGTTGAGCAAGCCAAGAACAGCTACGAGCTACAGTTGTAAGACACCTGGACATTCTGGCGCAACCCGAACCCGACACACAGTAACCCGAGCCCACAGCGCTAATGAACACCGAACCCTACCCTGTCTGCCGGCCTGTGCGATTGCCAGGCTCGACGTTGGCAGTCCTCATCCAATTGAGGAGCCCTGTATTTTAACCCGAACAGTGACATCTAAAAGTTCACAGAACGCACACGAAGAGGGACTGTAGCCGCAAGAGCAGTACGAGCAGATAAAGTACGTTGCCAACTAGCAAGGGCACAACCTGTCTTGGAGATAACAAACATAGTAATCACAGCTATAATGATAAGAGGTAACCAATAATCAGAATCAGTCGATCTATTTGTTCCCATGCTCCTACTTCTACCGGCGGTGTATATCTCAGCCCTAAAAACCTTATGCTAATCATCTAGCCTCTGCCCTGAACCCTACTGAAACCCAATCCCAAGCATCCCTCGTCCCCAACGTCACAACAAGCACTGCCCTGTCTCAAGGCCCCGTCCACGCTGCAGAATCGCGTCTCCCTGCACCTGGAGCCTGATGGCATTAAGGGGTCAACAACAACGACGACGACGACGACGACAAATGGGCTTCCGAGGTGCTGACTGCTGACTTTTAGGGTTTAGGGTTTACAGTTCCTTAGCCCCAAGCCATCTACCGGAGTAAAGTGGAATTACAGGAATCAAAGGATATAACAGCTACAGCCAATATGCCTGATGGACATGGGTTCTTGTAAGGGAATCTATGAGGGAGTATACTACACTACCAAATGCGCCCTTATGTCTTCATCGTCCCTTTGGTAGCCCAAACATTGACAGCTCACAGTAGCTCATACGGTTGGTGGTAAAGGGATTTCACAAGGGCTGTTATGGGCAGCTAAACGGGGAAATCCTAAGCGCCTTGGACCCACGCTCTGGGCTCAAATCCCAAATCGATGCAGAAGGAGCTGCCAAGATCATAGCCTCTTTATTCGGTACGCTTCAACTATGGGCCCGAATCATGACAGTGACCTAAAACGGATCAAGGTTTTGAAAACCTAGCGTATAACTTTACTTGAGATACTTGTAGTCTACGACAACTACCCCCTGAACCTCCAAGCAAGCCTAAACCCTAAACCCTAAACCCTAAAGCGTAGACTTCAAGCTGCCTTAGGCTCACTGAGAACGCCGCAGCAGAACGTGGCAGCCTCACCGCACCGCGCGCAAAGTCCTTTTCATCTTACTGTTAGGGTTTAGGGTTTAGGGGTTATTCAACGGTAGTTAGCACGGAACAGAGCAACGGATCCTTAGTGCATAAAACCTCCGATAATTCACCACTCCTTCAGTAGGTCAGCAAGTCAATAGTTTGGCTGCGGTGTATCAGCGGCTTAGGGTTTTATTGTGTTTGTGATTAGTTTGTTGCTTTGGGATATAGATGGTTGTAGGTCTCAGGGTTTGGGTTGAACAGATTTGCTGGGAGGGGTGATTAGAGGGATGCAGAGCTGATTGAACAAAATGTTGCTTGCTCTTGGAACGGTTCAGCTCTTAGAGATTATGCTTAGGGTGTAGCAATACTTGAGTACGTTTGTGTAGGGCTTTTAAGGCCAGATTTTGAATAACAATTTAACCAAACCCTAAACTTCCAACGCTGAATGGCTTGCCTCAACACAGGGACCCAAACACGAGAGTTTTGGGTTTTCGTGGTGTGGTTGGAACTGAAAGTGGCGAACTGACGTTATCGGGTACCACCTTAAACCTGAATTGAAATCCAAACCTTCGCAGCTTTTTAAGGTTATTGTAACAGTCGGAGGACCTCTGAGCAGTCTGTAGGTTGTGGGTTTGAGCCGGCAATTAGCTACAAAGACGAATGAGATTGAAGACTTCGAGCAATTCCGAAAGGCCTCAGGGGTACATTCCATTCTACTTGGTAAAAGGATTGTTAGGGAATGTTGTTGATGATTATTCAGGGCTTCTATATTACATCTGAGTTGTTGTTCGTCGACTTTTTCCAACACTTATAAAAGGGCGAACCACGCGGGCGAAATAATCATAATAGGGCTTTGGGGCCTACAGTGCTGCGTTTGAATCATAAGGGTTACAAGGGAGTAACCATCAGTTTTTCAGTCTTCTGCTTTTTTGACCCTTCGACGAGCCATAGTCAGGCTCCTGGGGCCCCCTACTGCCCCCACTGTGCTACCCCCACATAGGTTCCCCCTCAGTTGAGGTTATTAAGGGATAGCTGCGTCGAACTTTAGGCTGATTAAGGGGGAACCTTTGGGGGGTAGGGGAGTCCATGACGTTCCCCCGTTGCAACGTTTTGAGCTCTGTTGCGCATGGACGTAAGACGTAAGCCATCAGCCACCCCGGCGCGACTATAGTGATTTAATTATCTAGGACCCCCCAGCGACCTAGGAATGAAAAGAAGGTTGGACCTTCCTGATTCTTTCAGAGCTTCTGTTGACATCTCCTGACTGCAAATACCAAACCAGGCTTTAAGATAAAGGCTTCAGATGCGGGCATTTATCAGAACTAAGCTCCACTTGCGCAACTTACAACATTCAAGAGTAGTGCCTACCGACCTTGAGAGCCACAGCTTTCGCCTGGCACCCCTACGGCAACATCGCAGCTGGCCTGAACTCCTAGAACACTCATATTCAGACGAACAAGGAAACAAAGAATACCTCCAGGTTGTCCTGCACCTATGCCGACTAAAGCCCGCAGGACATACGTAGACAAGTGGGGCACCACCCTATACTGATTAGGCAATATATCCTCAATCCTGTAGCATGTGGCCTGCGCTGGGTTTTGTGGGTGGAGATGCAGACGCTGGAGCAGCATCCCCGAACATGAAGAATCTGTAGCCTGGCCTGAGGGGGATGTATGGCGTTGGTCGGTGCAAAGAAGGTTTTTCAGCTTAAGGCTTCGGGCTTCTGTACTGTTCGGCGGGCAGTGGCTTCAAGGCATGGGCGAACTAAGGTTGCTACTGCCCGACCAGGGCCGGGGCCCATGTTGGATCCGAACAGTCAACCCCCATGCTCACGCATTTTCACACTCCGACCCTGAGGGAACATCAAAGCATATTATGAGTGCTTAGATGCCTTGAGAGCTATCATCTGTTCCGAGCCCAACTGACTTTGACCTTTGGCATCAAATTTGTTATAGACTTCAGAGTTTAGGGCCAGCAGCTTTGAATCCTGAAGCAGCCGCCGCGAAATCCTCAACAATGCCGTAAGCATGTTTCTGCACGGGGAGTTTCTCAGAATAGCCCCTATGGTAGCGTCAGAAGCGGGCCACAGTAATATTCCTACAACCCGACAAACATCCTAATAGTGAACCTCACTAAGGGTATCCCTCGTTTGGGAAGCCTTTATTTGATCTCAGGTCAGCTCTCCGAGAAGTAGACCGCCGCCACGCTGACGTTGCTATACCTGTGGCTATGGAAACAGAGTGGGGCTCAACGTTAACCCATGATAAGCCCAAGCGCTCCCTAGTAATCCTCTCCTGCCAAGGTTGAACACCCAAGGCCCCCAGCGTCGTTTGTTTTTATGTTGGATAGGTTTAGGGTTGAGCGAGCCCTTAGGGTTCAGTATCTGCTGGGGCGACTACAAGAATAGCTTACATCAGGGGCTGGCAGGGTGTGCAGTCTTAGGGGGCCGGGGTCGCTCCAACGACCTAGGTACTTCTTGGTCAAAGGCATAGCATGATAAAGATGAGACTGTGACACGAGTACTAATGAAAAGAAATACCATACCCTCGTTTGAAAATGGCCACAACCAGTGTAAGGCTTAGGCAAAAAACTGTTGGCATCGGGGGTGCGCTTTCGCAATTCACCCAGCAAGTGCCACTGAACCCAGCCTCACTCCTGGACATGGATTAGCGCCAACCAAGCACGAGGCACGCTCTTGTGTGTTTGTTGTTAAAGCTTTATATTCCTGAATTGCAAGTCTTGAAATCAAAGGTCTGAGCAACAATTAGATGCTACTTTCATCTCTTGGTACTCTACAGGAGATGCATCAAGAGGAGGGGAGGCGTTCTATTACTGTGCGCCAGGGGCGCGGAAAGGAAGCGATCAATTTGAGCCGTGAGAAGCCTTAGACCCTACACTCTAGCGGGATCCTGAATGTCTTACCTTTTGTAAGGATATTCTCTACTTCACAATAACCCAATACAGAACCCGCAAAACATGGAAGGACATCCAGGATCCAGGTCGGCCCTTGACCAAGACCAGATCTTAACTAGGAGACTTTGGGTCACACCCCCACCCAGCAACGGTTCCATGAGGTTAGAGGCTACTACTGTAGAGGGGATTGACCTAAGGGAGTAAAATGCAACGGACTCACATTTCTCAGTATAACCCAAAACATTAAACTCTTGAGGACCCCAACTACCCTTAAATAGTGTTTGTGCAATTCCTTTTTGAGGGTCTTTGAACTTGGATTCTGTAGAGGGTCTAAGTAAACCCTAACCCTTGACCCAGAAGAGCACGTGGACAAAAGCGCGCTGCATTTGGCCATGAGGAGCACCTCCACAAGTACATCCTGTCAGGTTTTGTAGGAATACTTGCGGGTTTGTAGCGACCATTCAGGGCTATATTATCACGGAAGATAGGAAAAGGGCGTACATATAGGACTTCGATAAGCCATTACAGGGCCTATAGAGGGTTTCGGGGATTTGATAGGGGCATGCAGGGAAGAGGTATGCAGCTGTTTCCATAAATGGGAGGCCTCAATATGGACCTCAGGCAGGTATACTTCGAAGCACTACTCTAAAGCCTAATTAAACCCAAACCCTAGCCTAAGAATAAACAAATGAGACTGTAGAAGATTACCTGGCCCCAACGTCAGGTTTTCCCTACTGTAAGAAGTTTAAGGATCATAGCTTTCAGTATACTTGAGTCTGCTCCTTCGAATACGTCCCCTGAGAGCTCCAAAAAGGCCCTGTATAAAGACTGCTGTTTTCTTAGCAATAGCCTGTTTGGAGTTCGGTGATAGTCTGGCGGAAAATAGCCAAGAGCGATAGCTGAAAGCTAACTGCCAATAAATTCTTACCCTAAACGCTAAACCCTAAGCCCCTAAACCCTAAACCCTAAACCTATAGTCCCAAATAAGGGACCCTAAACCCCTAAACCCTGAGACCTTGGCTGAAGCAAAGTCACCATCACACCATGCAATCCTATGCGGAAATCAAGAGACTAACGGAAGCAGGGTCCAGCTACGGTTTAGGGTTTAGGGTTTAGGGTGGCCGCTCGTGGTTGTGTCTATTGACTATCCAAGATCATTTTGCATACAGACAACTGAGAAAGAGATTTTGATTTATCACCGCAGCTTCTATGCCCCAAACCCTAAACCCTATCTGGGGGTTTCCATAAATAGGGGGACCCCCAAATGACTGTAAACCTGATTATCGCAACCCTCGAAAAGAGACCCCTAATTTTTGGAACCCCCCAATCTTTGACCCTAAAAAACTCTAAACCGCAAAGGGAGCCCAAACTTCGCCTCAGCGTTCCGCCGGCGGTCCAGCTGCTCATCTTTGTGCGAGGGGCACCCGCCTTGTGGGCTGTGGGCTTTGGATTTAGGAGTTTCCCAAAATTAGGGGTACCTTGTTGGGCGTCCCCATAATAGGATTAAAGTCTGTTGAGGTCTATATTGTGGTCCCCCCTATTTATGTAAATCACCACTTAGGGTTCAGTTTTTTTTCAGAGTTTAGGGTTGAGGGTTCGGGGTGCAGAGTTTATGGTGTAGGGTTGTTCTTTCAGGGTCGGGTGGCTGAGCAAGTATCCCCATGCAACACTGATACTGCACCCAGCTATGCGCATCGAGGTTGATAATTGAGACTCATTGAGAAATTGGAAGAAGCGATGTTGCCCCCAAAACCCTGAACCCTAAAACCAAGACCCTAAAGACCCTCAACCCCAAACCCCGAAACCTAGACCCTAAAAACCTTCAACCCTAAACCCTGAAACCTAGACCCAAAAAACTCTTAACCCTAAAACCTAAACCTCATGGATTGAGAGAAAAGGAGGTCTCGGATGGGACACAAGGATCCTCGGGTTGCAGTCACGGTAGGATTTGGGTTGGGATTCAGGAAAGGATAGCATTTTATAGTCTGTTATGGTATCTTATGGCATATTTTTGGTATGTCATAATATATTATGGTATATTAAAGCATGGTATGCATTCTTCGGGGTCATATGTGCTATATAGTCTACACTCATATCCCCCTTCATAACCCCTATAGTACTCCACTATATACTCCCAGGTTTAACCCGTTGAAGGAGTTTAGACTATGGCTCAGATGATCTGGTCTATAGGGGCTGATGAAGATAAGAATTGCAGAGTCTGGCGATTTGGCTGCAGGATCCAGATTTGGGTCCCAAGGAGGATCTCAGGCAATGGTCCCCCAACCCGAAACCGTAAACCCTAAACCCTAAACCCTAAACCCTAACAGTCTTGTTGAGGCCGACACCCGCAGATAGGAGAGCTTGAAAGGTCAGGACGCGCAGTCCCTCCTGCGAGAGCTGATGCAGGTGGCTTCTTTGTCTTTAAGTAATGAGGAGTACTGGTGAGCAGAAGGGGTACTGGTAGGCATGTCAGGGCCACTTCTTGCATAGACATTATGGGGGTCTCCCAAAATTAGGGGTACCATTTTGGGGGGCCCCATAAAAAGGATTATAGTATTCTAGTGTCTATATTGGGGTCCTCCTATTTTGGGAAACTACCTTATATATATATACATATATGCATGTACATGTTATTTGTAGACACATACCACTTGTTGCGGGTCGGGGGCCGCCGAAGGTTTTTAGAGGCTTACGGGTCAGCTTCATTGCATAGGCGGTAGGACGTGTGGTTTTTGCACACACACACACACAGAGACTCTGCAGCTCAGATCAGTTGGGCGAGGCCAAGAAACTCAGTAGGGAATGGAGGAGTGGATGATAGGCTTGCATGTATGTGGGCTTACCTTACGTGCCCTCAGGGCGCCCTGTTGAGAAACCCCTAAATCTCAGATCCTGAACTCCCAACGAGGGTTTAGGGTACACTCTTGTGACCCTCTCCCAGTAGACACACCACCCTGCCCCACTGGATGGGACCCTGGGGCTCTACCTGATCCCTAGGTCATGCCAATTTCCATATCATGTTCCACGTTGCTTCCCATTTGATTCTCAATTATCGGTACTTTAAACCCTATGTATATATACATATATATGGATACCCATATCTAATGAATCCCTAAGCCCCGTAATTAAAGAGATCATTCTATTAGGTAATCATTCCCGATAAGCCCCATTAAGATGGCCTACATGAACCTGTTTACCTGTCTACCCATTATACCTATAAAACCCTGTAATTAGGGATCCTCAGGTTTTGGGTTTTGGGGTCTAGGGTTCAGGGTTTAGGGGTTTAGGGTTTAGGGTTCCTTATAACCCCCCAAACCCCAATGTAATCCCGACGGACAGTGAAGGTCTGGGATGTTTTCGAGGCGCAGGCGCTGTTCAGCCGTTTTGCCAGGCGCATCTTCAACTCCGCGTCGTCGCTGCCTTAGGATGGTTGGGGCTTACTTGTGGCCCCAATTACCTACAGTTCTATGGGTCATACCAATTAATTAAGGTCCAGGGCTAAAAGTCTAAATGGGCTGTTCTCAAACTTATGGACCCCTTTTGGCTATAGATAATACTACGGCACCTAACCAAAGTGGGACCCTAATTTGGGGAACTCCTCAAATCCTAAATCCCTAATCTCATGCACCCAGCCCCTCACAAAATGCGACAAACGAAGGTGTTGAGGTTCTTCAGGTGGCTGGTAGCCGTCTATTTCCAATATACAAAAAAACATGTTGCCATAGCATTACCCCACTCCCCCCCACCCACATGCCCAGTTTGAGGAGACCATATGAACCTGTATGACAACGTGGCGTCAGGGATCGCTTTTTCCGGCCACCTTTCACCCCAGCATTTGAAAACCCTTGACTTACTAGTGCTCAAGATTTCTAGAATGGTAGCTGTCTAACCCCCAAATGGCAGGATTTACAAAATTATGTTCCTCTTCCACTACCCATGATACCACGCCCCTAGCAGTATGTCGGGTACGCAATCATTTTCACAAGCGACCAGCCCCGCCGTAGTACGTATGTTCACTCCCATTAAACACCAGTCAGCTTGAGGAATTCGAACACTGGGGTCACGCAACACTGACTGGCACTTACCCTGAAAGTCCCCTATCCTACAGTAAGGAGTATACCGTGATTCGAATTAAGAACCCTAGTATCATTAGCATGCTTCTCTCCTGGGTGTTGCTAAACGCATCTACTGTACCTGCAGCATGCAGCCTGCAATACCAGCCCACAAAAGCTGTGTCAGGCCTTGCATACCTAAACCGACTGCGAGACCCCGGCAGAGCAAAATGGAGACGCATCCGAGGCTTGCAGCAAACCTCTGCAGTTGTGCTGCTTGACGGTGTATCGGTTGACCAACGGGTGTTCATAAGTGGGAAGATTGCTCAACAGCAACCCCAAACCCTAAAAACTAAAAGCGACCGTTGCGTGGCGTGGGAGTTCCTTAGACAACAGCTCCCATCAATTCGGGTCGGGCTCAAGATTTGGCGGCCTTCATTTAGGGCGTGTAGGAATATATAGACTTTACGGAGCTTGTACAGGGGTTCATAAGGCCCTCAGCACCACAGTCCACAATGATTGCCACATTCCCTTCTATCCTGGGCTATTGCCTCCACATGAAGCCAGACTAAACCATGCGACCCAAACAATTGCTTGCAAGAGGGGTCGATTTTCCTTGGAATGTCAACCAGCAAAGCACCCCCCCATCCCCATTGAGTGATCTAATGTCAAGGGTTGTTAGGAAGGACCCCTAGAAGGGACTCCTAATCCCATCACCTTTTGTAACCCTTATATAGGCCTTATATACCCCCTATAGAGCCAGCTAGTACCCATATTGCCCCCAATACGCTACAAGGGTCCCCATTAAGGGTCCCTCCTAAAGCCCTTGATAATGTGAGAGGGAGCAAACCCTGAACCCTACACCCTAAGAATCTGCAGGTCTGAGCCCCAGCAAGTCCTGCCGCCTTTCTTCTGATGAACGGGGCTCATCAATGTACTGTACTGCGCTGTAGGAAGTGCTGTTTATTCATGGAGGCTTGGATGATAGGACTGCCAGGATTACATACACCATGCTTCTTATCATCACTATCTTGCCTTCAAAACAACACCTCCAAAGCCCCAGATGTTCTGAGCCTCAGAACCCAGAACACAAGCAAGGCATGCTGCTAAACCTTCAAACCTAGAACCCTTGCCACCTCAAGGGTGGGGCCACAAACGTTGAACCTCTAACTGTAAACTTGAAAGCCGAAAACTACTGCACATCGTGTTCTTTGGTAAGGCCGTACTTGCAACGTCTAAACAGCTAGTGGGGATGAGGGCTTGCGTAGTCATAGTTCAGGCGCAGGGGCCTCGGCAACAGAAGACCCATGCTGATATCAGAACCGTTACCCTGCAAGAATCCGACTAACCCCAAAGCCGCCAGCCCTGAATCCTGAAAGCCCTAAACGACAATCCACCATGACTTTCAAACCGTAATCCCTTAACCCTGCTAAACTCAATCACTGCATCCCCTAAAACCCCTGAAACCTAAAACCTATACCTTAAGAAGACCCCCCACCCTGTAATAGTGGTATAATAGGAATATACGAGGACCCTAATATAATCCTTATTATCCAGAATAGTGACTCTTACTGGGTGGAGGGTCCACCTAACCTATACCC
>CAJNIZ010048204.1:45653-64517 GCA_905231905.1 Symbiodinium pilosum | reverse complement strand
GGAGCCCTTAGGCAACCGAGGGACATATGAGCTATAGCCTGATCTCCCTAAGGGGGTTATATAGGGTTTTATAGGGGGTATATAGGGATAATGGAAAAGAAAATGGAAACTACTATAATGGGTTATTTAGGGTTTAGGGTTTAAACTCCTTAAAGGGGGTTATATAGGGGATTATATAGGGTACTACTATAGGGGCTATTACGGGGGATACTAGGAGTTTAGACTATAGCTCACATGGGGGTTGCGCAAGATTGGGGGGTCTTTTTTTGGGGGTGGGTCCCTGCAACAAGGATTACGGTGCTCAGGGGTCCGGGGATTTCAAAACAAACACTGAGGGGCATGATAAGCCTTCAAAGATCCCCAGACCCTCAAAACCCAAAAATATCGATTATCGGAACAATTCTACAAGGGGCTGGTCCTGAAGTGCTGGAAGGCAAGGGATGCAAGGCTGGTAACGTTCAAGGACCCTTGCAATTCAGAGTGGGGATTGAGGATCTGCGGCTCTACGTCTGCAAAATGGCTCTAAGTTTACTACAGATGCTTACCTGGAGCCCCAAGGATCGCAGGTCAGAGATTTCTCAATCTTTTGATAGTCATCAATTTCAGGCCCAACGTGAGCACGTGCTGGAACACCCCACTTCCCCAGAAGGCCAAGAGTTACAAACCTGCCTCCGTATGGATGTATAACATCGAGCCCGCGGATGTCATGTAATCTGACACAACAAACTGGGGTCCTAGACATGGGTCTCAGAACTAACCAAGTGCAGAGAGCTGAATCCCAAGCTAACAAGCCCAAGGGCTAGGTCTGGAATAAAGTGGCACTACTGCTGTATACTGGGGTTATGTAGGGATAATGGAAAACAAACTGGAAGCTACGATACTGGGGTAATATAGGGGTTTATTTGTGACATACAGTCCTCAAGTTGGAACTCTCACGATCACGATCCCACTATCTTTGCTCCGGAAACTTGGAACGCCAACAAAACGATGTGCTTCTTACCTCAAGACGTTGAATGAATTTCAGGAACAAACCTCCACTTGACATCGCATAAAAAATATGTTCTTCAACAAACGGACTTGGGCACCCTCTGGATTCCTCTTACAAAATCCGCCATGGTTGTGCGCATGCCCCACTTGCTATATCACCCACCCCTAGGCGACCATGTGAGACTCCACCTGCTAAGCTTCTGCGCCCGCATAGATCAAACGTGTCGGTACTTCTGCTGCTTCCGTGAGCGAGTCGCCTTCCCCGATGTCGCTGGTCCGCTTTGGCTTTCCTGAGCTGCCTCCACACTTGCCCAGCTGGCGAACCACACGTGTCTGCTCTATTGCCCGTCTGTCCACAACATAAGCACGTGTGAGTCTTATGAAGCCCGCGGCACCTGCCGGGCACTCTGGCCCTCCGTTTGGCCCCATTCCTGGCTGCGGCAATACAAGTTGCAGTCATTGATTTCTCAGCTCGACCCCAGAAACATTCAAAATCAGCATGTCGTCCCACGGTCGTCTAGTGTCGTGAGGGGTACTACTACTACTACTACTACTACTACTCCTGCTGCTGCTGCTGCCGCCGCTGCTGCTGCTGCTACTACTACTGCTGCTGCTGCTGCTAATGCTACTGCTGCTGCTGCTACTAGAACCACCACCACCACCGCCGCCGCCGCCGCCGCCGCCGCCGCCACCACCACCACCACCACCACCACCACGAGGACGAGGACGAGGACGAGGACGAGGACGAGGACGTCGTCTACTTCTACTTCTACCTCTTCTTCTACTACTACCCCTACCCCTACTTCCATGACAATTAATAACCACCGCTTAAATTTACTCCAAACTAAGTAGAAAGAACAAAAAGGCCTTTAACTACCCTTACCCCGGAACACACGGACGAAATCATCCTTGTCCGGTGCCAGAACCTCATCACCGTCGGCCGGCGTGGGTGGGCCTTGAGCCTCTCACATGGGTTTCTCACAGCAGCTCCCACGAACTTCTCACTAGGGACGCCATAATCACTACATAACCCCTGCATAACTCCTACATACGGTCCATCCCCGTACTAGCACAAAAATGTAACTTAGAGTTGTAGGAAGAAGGCTTCTGCTCCTGGCAGCTGCACCAGAATGGCTACTTGGACACGTCCTTGTGGCTCAAAGATTGGGGCTTCTGGCTTGCAACCTCGGGTTTCGCTCAGATCGCCTGCATGTCCCAGTATATCCCATCCTTAGTTTGAATATTGTGCGCAAAATGCAGCTTGTGCTGCTATGGTGATGACGGACGGCATACCTCAAAGGCGGAGAAAGCAAAATGTACATAGACATAGGCACAACGAACATTGATTCAAGAGATGGACCGCAGCCCCTGGGCAAGAGCTAGGGAGGTCTAGAACGCTGAAGTGCAACCAAACTCAAGACTGTAACGACATTCAGTACTGGTCCGGGTCACAAACCCTATTAGCTATGTTATATAGGGGTTCTATTGGGGTTATGTGGGGATAGTGGAAAAGAAACTGGAAACTCCTATAATGGCATGTGGTATCCATAGCGTCCCAAGTTTGAAAGGTTGGGCGTACCAAGATCTTTCTGAACACTATGCCCGAGTTGGCAAAAGCCTCAACATCCCCGGATCTTACGCCCAACAGCCCGACTTGAAGGTTAGGGCTTAATCCTGCGATTTGTAATCAGAATGTGTGGAACCATGGATAATGATAATGAGCCAAAGTTGTAAATCAGCGGGAAGATTTACCAACAACAAATGCCAGCTCTATAGCCAAACCCCAAACCTTCCATTCGCTTAAGCTTTGGCAGAAGCCCAACACCTAAGCCAGCGAGCTTCACGATCCCTAAACCCTAAACCCTAAACCCCTAGATCCCTAGGCTCCTACCATTCTAACCTACAAATACCTCAAAACATACGTCCACTCAAGGCATTACGTCCAGAAATCCGTCAATTCAAACACTCTATAGACGTGCTTCCTAATATTGTAGATACCCCCCCCGAAACCCAATGCCTCTTAGAGATGATCAAGGCCTTTAGCAGGACTATTGAGGGTCAGCAAGGAGTTGGGAGGGCTCTTTCCCGTCTCTTTGCCGTTTATTATTCCCAGCTGAGCATGCAGAAGCTTGAGGCCTTCCAAATGCCGTCCATGGCCATGAGCCATGCTTTGTGTCAGGGATGTGGGATGTGCCGCGCTAAGGCGCTCAAGGGCTCAGGCGTTTCAGGGGCCGAACAGCTTAGGGCTTAGGGGAGTGTTGGGAATTGAGGGCTTAGGGAATTCTAGGGCCTATAGGTTGCTTGCATTGTCATGTACTTGCAGCTTCTAAACTACCCCAATATACTATAGTAGTTTCCATTTTCTTGTCCATTATCCCAATATTACCCCAATATACTAGATATAGTTTCCATTTTCTTTTCCATTATCCCACTCTTACCCCAATATACTATAGTAGTTTCCATTTTCTTTTCCATTATCCCAATTTTACCGCAATATACTAGATATAGTTTCCATTTTCTTTTCCATTATCCCAATATTTCCCCAATATACTATAGTAGTTTCCATTTTCTTTTCCATTATCCCAATATTACTCCAATATACTATAGTAGTTTCCATTTTCTTTTCCATTATCCCAATGTTACCCCAATATACTATACCAGTTTCCATTTTCTTTTCCATTATCCCAATATTACCCCAATATACTATACCAGTTTCCATTTTCTTTTCCATTATCCCAATATTGCCCCAGTGCATGGTAGAATTCTGGAACTGTTTGCCTACGTGCAAAAGGTACAATATTCAAGGCACCTGTTTTTGCTTGTCAGACCTATGCTTTATCGAGACATGCAAATTACCGATGTTCCAAGAGGACCTTGTACATGTCGTGCATGTGACCTTGACCCTCATATTTTTTCTGGGGCCCGAGGTTGTCTTGCAGTCATGAGATTCAAGGAGGGTTGAAGGATTGTTTAGGGATGAGGCTTTAAGGTTAGGATTAAGGGTGTGCAGCTGCTTAGGCACAGCACAGAAACCTTATTCATTCGACCTTTCATCATCTGCCATAGTTGTGAGTGCTCGGGTTGAGTACCTTTGTGGAATCAGATTGCATGAAGCCTAGCCTGTTTTGAGTTTGGAGCCAAGGAGCGGTCTGGAAATTGTCCCTTGGGCATCTGCAGCATCTGTGCTTTTGGGGCTTGGGGCCTAGGACCTCTGAATTTGTAGCTGATTATGCTTAAGAGGGACTGAGGGTATAATACGGTATATATGGATATCATAAAGGGCTGCTTATAGGGATCCACTCTCCTTTCCTTCTGTCATTCTTTCTTTCGAGAACTTTTGGCGATGCGTGAGCCAGAAAGTAAAATACTCCAGGGCCCAAAGACTACAGACACATTGAATAACTCGATTTGTAGAGGTGCATTGTATTATTCCTTCTAGGGATTGTCTCTGTACAATATTCTGCCCATTCACGTTTCTACAGCAACAGGTCAGAAGGCAGAGCAGATCTATCAATTTGCAAGAGGTAAAGCTACCAAACACCTGCATGGTACGCGCTAGACCCCAGGCCCCCGTCTGGGTCCAAAAAACCAAACCCATTTTCTCTGGTGCTGCATTGCCCCTACCTGTTTGAGGATCGATTTGGGAACAGGAGGCTTGATATGGGGGAGATGAGCGAGTAGCTAGGCTTTCCTGCTGTAATGGTGCTGCTTCAACACCCTGACACCTTGAGGGATGATATTCAAACCCAAGCTTTGTGATGATTCTTATAGCCCTGCATGGAGTATCCTTGGCAATGCAGAACTTCGAGCAGCCAGTATATAACACCAACATGACCCCTATAGAACCCTAATAACCCCTATATAGCCCCAATATAACCCTATATGACCACGTTACTGCAATCCTCACAGTCTCCAACCTAGAAAGACCCTTTCAAGCCTCAGCCTCCCGATGACCTCCCTACCAGACCACAAGCCCCTAACCGAGCAATCCCAGAAATACCCACCAAACTTTGTCCATCCCTATAACTTACTGGGGGATGGTCGGGAATGAAGGAGTATAATCCTTTCACAAACATATTCCCTTCCCCCTACCAACCCCCAGTAAGATAACTTTAAAATGATGGCACCGCACCCTAAATCCTGGACCTGACATCCCTCCTGCTGCGTCCATGATTTTTGCTCCATCCCTGTCTTGTCGCGCGGGCGCGGTTGAAAGGGTCGGCGAGGGCACCGTCCGCGCGCTGGGCGGCCGGCGCAGCTCACTGCAGCAGGGGAACGAGGGGCTTAGGGTTTGGGATTCGGGCGGGGCTAGATTCTGGTAACGCTTTGATTCTGTGATTTAATGCGCATCGGGCGGGGATTTCGGATAAAGGGATGGGATCTTAGGTATATAGGGCTTTCAAGGAATCATGGGCAAAGAGTTCGGCGTTCAGGGCTTAGGAAACTCCTCAGGTACAGGGACCATACAGGGAGTAGCATATTGAAAAGCACAAGCAAGATTTAAGCATCCGGTCTCCGGCCGGACCGACAAGTCGGAAATCCGTCTATTCTGTACGGTCCAGTTATAACTATAATGTGTCGTGGATAGGTTGACACGTTTTTACAGTCCACTAAGAGGGCGCCGTACACTTGTCTTGTATTGGAAGTTGCCGACCTAATTAAGTCAGATTAGGTGAAGTTGATCCGGTTGAAACACGAACTTGCATGAACAAGTCTTCCAAGTGGTCGGGCTGATAGGGTCCAGCGTCCTGGAGGCCTGAAAACTCAATGTGATGGGTTTGGCTGTCTAGGTATGCCGCTTCCTTGTACGAACATGTTGACTATCATGGCACTCAGATTCTGAGGAGAATTTGAAGCAGAACTCGTATACTTCCACGCCGTATATGGACCATACGCTTGCACGCTGCGGGCATGCTGCAGGAACCGTGATGATGAAGGTACAGGTGCAGTGGCGGGGCAGTGCACTTTGGCTAGGTCCTGTGTCTTGCAGGCCCCCTAAAGATTCAAAACTGAGACTCATGCTCATGAAGGCGTTGTCTCGATGGGCTGCTCTCTGAAGCGGCCTGCTACTCTCACTTGCAAATTCTGTAGTTGCTGCAGGAGTTTAATCACGATGACCTGCACTTCACGAGGAAGGCTGGCTCCCCATCGGGATATTATTACGTGTCACTTAGAGGAATCTATACTTACGAATGCATGTAGATGTACATGAATATCTGTATTCCTTATAGTTTTTGTTCTCGAATTGAGGCTGTGAAACTTAACACTGACCCAAGTGCAGGTTTTAAACCGTAGTACAGCGGTAAATGGGCCTTCCTTGATGACGCTACAAGGGGGACGGTCAAGGCTAGGTAGGTTCACTTACTGGTGGTTAGTACGGAATAATAAGGAGACCTATTACATTGGGGTTCTATAGGGATTATTTACCCTTATTCCCTGCTAACCACCAGGAAGCTAAGGGTTCAGACCCTAAACCCTAAACCCTAAACCCAATAGTTTTAGAGTTCCTCCTTTTGGCTATCATGCACGAACGTCTCCTTTTTCGAATCCGAACCAAGCCTAAACCCTAAACCCTAAACCGCACCAATGTGGCCCATGTCTGCCCAAACCAGTTCGGCCCACAGCCCTGGCTTAGAGGTCCATGAGTAAATTCTAAGTTTTAGGGTTTAGGGCTTAGGGTTATATAGGGATAATGGAAAAGAAAATGGAAACTACTATATTATAATAGGCTATACATTGGGGTTATATTGGGGTTCTATGGAGTAGTGTCCGTTCTTTGGTGGTTGAACCTAGTAAGATTATATTCCTTATATAAAAATACTACACCCCAAAGGAGGATATTCTCTTACTCTATATTGGGTACCATAGTATCCCCAAATAAAATACTACTCAACTGGGGCTACAGGTGGGAGAGCTGCAACTGCAACTACCCGAAATCTTACTTTAGGGCACTGGCAGCCCTAGCACCAAAACCCTAAACCCGAATATGAAACCTGACTAGTTAGTCACGCTTTACCCTGGAACCCTTCGATATACTCCCAATTCCTATTCCAACTATCTAGGCCCCCATGAACCCTGCGTTGCCCACCTCCCTGCAGAGGGGTATCGCACCGCTGCACTCCGTTGTGGCCTTCAGGGGACAGATCAAGTAGGGTTTATGGAGGATCTACTGGAAAAGACGATTGAAATCAAATGGGATTATGAAGGGTAAGGTCGAGGAATACAAGGCTTCTTTCTGGTGCTTGAGCGGGGGCAGTGGAGTAAACATGGGTTGGGTACTGCCCCCACCTTGTAACAGTGTATATTAGGGGTCATATCAGCGGCTCTATATAACTATATGATAAATATTATCCAGCTGTTACAGAATTTTGGCAGTACCCCACCTCTATCCAAAAAAACAACCCTCGACCCTCAACCCTATATATCCCTCTATATCCCTATAGAACCCCTATAATCCCTTTTAAAGGGGCAGTACGTACCCAAACAATACCCCTCTGCACCTCCCGGCTGAAGGGCAACGGCGGCTGGTCTCGCTACCAGTCCTGGAACGAAAAAAGAAATGGGGGGGTTTAGCGTTTAGGGTTGGGGAGCTTCCATGAACAGCCCTAGGGATCCAAATAGCCCAATGTAGGCAATTTTTACGGACCTTGGGGCCCAATGTAGATATTATCTCTATACTTGGATCCCTAGGGCAGGGTTATGTAGGAAGTATATGGGGATATCTAGGCATATATATATATATCGTGTTGTGAAGGGTTTTAGGGTATTACCCCGATCATGTAGAGTCCAAAGAGAAAAGATATTTACACCGGTGCAAATAATGGGCACTAATTAGGTTTTTATTCTTGGCCAATCTGCATACATGCGTCTGTGCACAGAATCCAAATCCAGGATCTCGAACGCATTAGCACCCTAAAACCTAAACCCTAGATCCCAAACCCTTTACATATCGGGAAGGGGGCACTTAGGTTCCCAAGGTCTTCTTTGGCATCATAAGTATAAGTTAGGTGCTGCACGCATACTCTCAAGGGAGCCAAATGATTTATTCGACTCCTGTTGTAGGGACTCCAAGAAGGGCCCCTGCGTTTGGAAACTCTAAGCCCTGCAACACGCTTAACAATTTCCCAATGTAGTGGCACCATCTTTGGCCGTGCATTCTGGCGGCTAGATCCTATGTATAACTCACACCTAATCACTGATACTTGAGGCCTGAACCCTGATCCCATGTACAACCCCCACATAACCGCTGCTTGCTCCTTGTCTGAGAACCTCAAGACTCAAGACGTCTTTAGCGCTTAAGGGTTTAGGGCTTTAAGGTTTTGGACGTTGCGTTTAGGTTCCCTACCTTGCTCGCACCGCATGGGCTTTTCAACAAAAGTGCTAATGAGCCCCAAGGAAGGGGGATCACGATAGGGTTCATGGAAACTCCAATACAGCGCTCAGCACATCGGATGTTTACCATCTATTGTGCATGCTCGTCTGGGCCCTAAACGATGCGACGCCCCCAAACCAGAACCCTCACCGAGCTCTCAATCCCTTATGCCCCTACACCTTCACCAACATCATTTTGCGCTTTATTTGGTGGGGGGGTACGTTATACCATATTTTCCATGGCACCTCATTATTTTGTAGGCTTCTACATTATATGTTGGCTATAAAATCCTATAAAACCACATTTGCCGTGCCATTTTCCTTTTTCATTTGATTATCCATTCTTGGGGACATACATGAGTCAGTAATACCCCCCAACCTTAATCCCCAAATTATCCCTAAGCCCTAAACCCTAAATCCTCAATCCAAAACCCTAAATAATATAGGAGTTTCTATTTACCTTTCCAGTGTCACTAAGCCCCCCTGACCCCCGAAGAGGGGCTAAATCCTAGGCGTCGACATGAAGTGCAGCCCTAAACCCTAACCTCTTCAGACACCTCCCAGCAGAAGGGCAGCGCCCGCCCAACTCACTGCTGGGCCTCTCTGCGTAGGCAGAGCGCTGTAGGATTCTAGAGAGGGGGGGTCATATATGAGCTTAAAGGGGGCTATATATAATATATATGAGGGTCATATAGGGTTTAGGACTTAGGGTTTAGGATCTCAACTCCTTAAAGGGGGTTATATAGGGGATTGTGTAGGGGAGTATTATAGGGGTTCGTAGACGGGGGTACTAGAAGTTTAGAGTATGGGTCGTATATGGGGATCATGTAGGGATATGTGCAAAGGTATTTAGCATGATATAAGGTTTAGAGCTTACAGTATGGGAATGTTTGGGTTTCGGAGTTTAGAGCTTGGGATTTGGGGGCTTGAGCAGAGCTCAGGCCTTCGGGCTTATAGTGCTTAGAGTTTACAGTTAACCCTAAGCGCGAAACCCTAAAGCATACCCGAAACCCTTAACCCTAAACCTGAACCCTGAACCCTAAGATTTAGGCAAGGGCTTGTCTATTACTCATCACCCTACTTACAAAATTGGGCAAACTGGGACTTCATGGGGCGATATGTTCAGGTGCAAATAGTTACTGAGTCAGTTCCCCACCCAGTAATGGGTACCACCAGGGAGTATTGTAGGTATACTAGAGCCTTATTAATTCCAATTACTCGGGGGGATTGACCTAAGGAGTTACTGAGTCCTCCAAGGAACGTCCAAGCAAGGCTACCTGGGGCGCCGGAGGACTGAACCAGCATCTTCCTCCTGGACACAGTGGAGCCAGCATTGGGGCCCCAAACCCTAAACTCCAAACCCTAAACCCTAAACTCCAAACCCTCAACCCAAAACCCTAAACTCTAAACTCCAAACCCTAAACTCCAAACCATAAATCCAAGCCGTAAATCCAAACCGTAAACCCTAAACTCCAAGCCCTAAACCCTAAACTCCAAACCCCAAACCCTAAACTTCCTAAAGATCTAAAGGTCCTTTGGGGTGCTGGTTTAGGGATCCTCTGGGTCTACTGGGAAAAAAATCCCACAATTTAGCCATCTTGGTTGGCCTTTGGAACCCTTTCAAAAATATTAGTATATAGAAGTATTCCAAAGGCCAGCCCAGCCATGCTGGGACGCAGTGTTGCCATTCAGCGCGTGGGCCAAGCGATTCCGCTCGGCCCTGGTGAGCAACGTGACGAGGCGGACAACCTCCGCCTCCAGCAGGAATACATCAAGGCCCTTCGACGGGGCACAATGGTAACGGGATCGTAATGAGTGATATGTATGCGGTTCTGCCTCATGCGCGCGTGCCCGCGCCAGCCAGTGACGCAGCGGCACAGCGCCGACAGAACAACCCAGCAAAGGAACTCCTAAGCAAGGCTAGAGCCGGACATTTTTCTAGCCAGTCACGGACAGTGTCACTGAATGCGTTCTCAAAGATCCACGACCACGTCCAAGTCTATGTGTAAATATCTTCGACAATTCTACACAAGTACCTGCTCTAAGTGCGTCACGCAGGAGTAGGTATCCAAAGTCCAGAGACTCGAGCAAGTCATCAAGGTTGTGAACCTTCATCTTGCATCACTGTGATTTTCAGCGAGCCCACCCACTTTAGCCTCACTAATCACACAGCCTGCGGCAGCCAGTGGGTCGACAAGGGCTGCGTGTTCGGCGCCCTCGTGATGGTATCAAAACTGGAGGGGAACAATGAGCTACATACCAGCCTTTGTACGTGCTCTTGCCAGCCTGCCTACATTCTGCATACTCACCTATGAAGCTGACCCGTATTTACATTTATAAGTTTCATGTGCAGTGGTACGCTGTTGCAACTATTTGTTTGCATCACCCGGCTGGTTGTCCTGGTTAATCGCCTGCTTTTTATATCCAAATCTTGAAAGGTTCTGAAGGGTCCAAATTCCAGCAATCCCCGCCTAGTATTCAAATGGGACATTGAGAGTTGCAGGCTACTTCTCAAGTTTAAAGGTTCCAGGGTACTCGGTATTGCAGGTTTAAGGCCTTACTGAGTTCCAGTATTGGATCCCGATTCATGCACTCGGTCAAGGCAGGCATTGTTTCGGTCTGAAGGTCTCGGGCATAGAGTTTTGGTGTGGTTGGTGGATGCAGGGTTTGGGTTTAAGGGGTCTGGGCTCTTTGGATGGGGAATAGTTGCCACCATTATGAACAGTTCATGATCAAAGTAGCCTTCAAGTCCTGAAGCAATCAACCTTCACCCCAGAGACCCTAGAAGGTGATGGCGTACCGGCCTCGGGCGAATGACGCAAGGCTTCAGAGCAATGCTTTCCTAACTCCACGACTGATACGAAAGAAACCACATCCCAAAAGTACTAGACCGCTCAGAGTCGCACTGCAATGAACCAGCCTGAACATACTAACGTTGCCAGCAACGACAAGCGAATACAAAACGCATCGCTTGACATTGTCCAGTAAGGTACAAAACGTGGTGCCTACCAGAACCTGAGCCTCACACGGTGTGTTGCCGTATTTGGCGTGCATGAGCTTGCTCCGATCCTTTGCAGGAGAAATGTCATCACACCACATGGAGATGGACAGCTAATCCAACGACAGGGCCACAGCATCAATTCTAGATTCGACCCAAATTGAGCTGCCTTTTATTACAAGCGCTCAAGATCACAAGGGTTTGATTGCAGCAGTTGGTTCAGTACTCACACACGCATCGCAAAAATACTAGGTCATGCACTCGACGACTCAGCACGAAGACGCGCATGTTCTTCTTAGAATCGGCAAGAAGACAACATGGCTATCTGAGATAACGCTCACATACATGCACTTAAACTTAAAACACCAAGCTGTACACGCGCTGCGTGTTGGGCTTGCCGTTGAAGCCAACCTCCACGAACAGATGCAGTTCCAGCATTCTGCTGCTAAACCAGTCAGTCTTAAGCAGCTGACAAGTCCGCGCAGCTCGCTGCCCATCACCTTTGCGAGACACTAAACAGCACAAATTCACGCTTCAGCTTCCGGCAAAACAAATAACCAAGCTCGAGCTCCCGGCGCCCTCGGCCAGATATTGAGAATGTATGTTGCCCAGCAAACCCAGCCTCGGACACGTGAAGACCTTCACAGACAAACATGCAAACCAGAGCGAAGACCACAACGAGACCCTTCAAGCGGGACCGTGCGCAGCAAGTACACAGCAGCTGGCCTTGCATATTGCACCAACGCATGAAACGAGCCTGAGCCGAAACGCCGTGCGGCTCTTCACACGGAAAGAGACAGCACACGAGCAGAAACTCAGAAGGAAACGTCCTGGACAGTCCGGCGAGGCACCTAGTGCAGATTGACCCGAAATGAAAGCAATCAAAAAGTTGTACTCATGCGTATGTATGTATATTTCAATACACATATTATGTTCGACAAGCAGAGGCGGCGACAGGATGGGAGTTCCCGCGAACCACTCCTGAGGAAGCTAAACGGTAACATACCCCAGACGCTCAACATACCAACTTAGGCCGAGTACTGGAGTCACCTTGACGGCAGGAACCTCCCTACTGCACATTGCGGTTCCACAGACGCAGATGCCCGACCGCCCACCACATGCTAACTTCCAAGCCACTAACCGGAACGACATGGCGCACATGGACCTCAGCTAAACACTGGACTCTACCCGTCTTCTCGAAGGTACATTCACAGCGCTACACGAACAAAACGAAAGGCTCCGACACAGCGCCTCGACTGATTGACCTCACTCGAAACAGCACACAGAACACGCATGCTCAACCTACGCCAAATACACGAGAACCTTCAACACCTTGTTTTTTCAATATACGATGCGGACGATCCCGAACGTTATCAGAGAAGTTTATCTCTCCTGAGCTTCGCGCGTGCGGTTTACCTCCCAAGCGAGGTCGTCTCCACCTTCGCACACTTGCAACCCACCAAGAAGGTACCCACATTGTAGACGTTCTCATCATTCAGCACCAAAATGCACCATGCAATCACTGTTAACTTGTCCGAGACAAGCACCGGTCATAGCGCCGCGGAGCAAGAGAAGTAAAATCGTCTGCAAACTCAGCATCGCAGGAGACATTATTTCGGTGTAACAGGGCAATGCCGCATTCAATCGAGATGGCTGCTGATGCACGCCAGTCCCTGGGAACCTGGCTCAGCATCGTTGAAACACACAGCATGAAAACAAAACATTCGCTGAAAGACTCACCTTGAAGTCGAAATCGGGATGTACTCGCGCAGCCTCACATTATCTTGCACCAACGGCAACCGCGTACAGCTAGCGCTCAATAACAGTCAAAGTTGCAAGGGCACAGCTGTCGCGGGCATGGTAAAAGACTATAAGACAAATCTCAGATTTAGCAACACAGATCGTGCATCGCGGAAACCCGTGAACACGACGGGTAGAACGACAGGTCCCAGACAGACGTTAGAGCATCCAGGGCATGAGAGCCAAGTCGCAGGCAAATGCGTGGCATCACTCAGCATAGTGCCGAAGAGATCCGAATGAACATTAGAGGATCTCCGACTTTAAACTAATCAAGATCCACTCAGACAACAGTGCGGGAAAAGAAGTCGCCAGTCTAATAAGCAAATACACCCAATTCTGGCACAGAAGCACTAGGGCAATTACTTATTCACGTGCACGTGCACGACAACGAAGCATACTGAGTGGCCCACACGACGATGCTTGGGACCGCGCCGCCCATGTGGTTCTTTGCAGCAACAAGCATACACCACACGGCATCTTCGTTTGAAAACTTTAACAAGCACTCTTCTTACTTCAACAACGACCGAGAGCAAGACGTTGGGCGCAGCCTGCACCGAAGCCTACACACGCACATGTCACGAGAGAATACGGTCTCCGAAAAACAAGAACAACAACAGCAAGCCGAGAACGCCTGCAGCCAGTTGAGGAACTCCGTAACCTAGAGAACCAAGAGGACGCACTTTCACAGTACGAAAGAGCCGACGCCAGCCAACACCGTTACTCGAACATCCAAGCTTGCGGCAGCTGCAGTTTCCGGCGCGCCCTGATCAAGTCTGAGAACATTATCGAGAAGATGCACCACAAACCACTTCATGCGCAAGAGGATAACAAGTGCCCGGCATTCCAATAATCCCTCCAACCGTGCACCTGTCGCGATCGCCAGCCCCAAGCAACACGTCACCGTCACCTACTTCAATACATGCCACCTCAATGAACACCTTGAACTCCGCGCCACAGCAAAGCAAGCAGCACGAACTAAGCATCAGGCTTCCTCGGGTTCCGCATTCACGGCTTCCTGAGTATATTACTCGTCAGGAAACACGGCAACATAGAGACGCAATACGCAAGCAGCGCAACATGCACAAATGCTCTACCACATGTCACCGCAGTGGGCACCTTGCACTTCGTACCATCATGAAGCGAGCAGCATGAACTAAGCATCAGACTTCATCAGGTTCAGCATGGTGCGCTTCCTGAGTATTTCACTTGTAACTAAAATTCTGATCAACTACCATATGCAAAATCGTGCAGAATTTTTGTTTGCCGCTCAGCCCTGGGGGTTTTGGGGTCAAGATCCTTCAAATGCCCAGTTGAATCCCTGCGGTGGAAGTCTTTTCGAACTTCAGTGGCAGAGGCGCGCTGATTTGAGGTGTGGGCATATCTTTGGGTGGCATGCGTCAGAAGATTTCACGCGATTTTTCTCTGCGTTTGCGGCTTGCAATAGCTTGCACTGCCCTAAACGCTAAACTCTCAACCCTAAACCTACATTTTGGACTTCCCCACACTTCCTAAACAGAAAGGGTTTACAGCAAGGTTGGAAGAGCCGCTGGTTAATTCCTGTTTAGGAACTAGAGTTTGGAAATAGCCCAAGGTAAGTAGAGGACAGGAGTAATTATTCTTCATAGACTTACCTGGACCCTGGATGTCCTTGCAATTTGGGTGTTGTCCTACATTCGTTCAAAAAGCGGACAACCAAACCCTGAACCCAAACTAAGCCCCATAATTATGACCTTTATGTACACCCTGTATATCCCAAGATATAGCCGCTATGTATCCCCTACAACCTCCTCAAAGGTACCCCTAAATTTTGGATGTCCCTAAACCCTCCCAAAAAACTAGGACATCCAGGGTCCAGATACTACCCCTAAACCCTAAGCCCACCCTAAACCCTAAACCCCTAAACCCAGAGCAAGGGATGGCTGGTCCTTGGGACAGGTTTATCCCTGCACAACTGGGCTTTAGGGTTTAGCACTTACGGTTGAGGGGTTCGGGTTAGGGATTAAGGGTTTATGACTTAGGGGTTATTTAGGGTTTAGGATTTAGGAGGTTTAGGCCTTAGGGTTTAGGGTTCAGGGTTAAACGCGTTGGGGTCTAAGCTTCAGTTGTTCAGGGTTTTGGCATTTACGTCTCTAGGGTTAAGGTTTTAGGTTGCGGTGGGACATTCTGAAGACGTGTCCACTTTGTGATCTACGGTCTCGTATGCTTGTTAAAATGGAAGTTTAAGGTATTGCAATCTATTTGGATATAGTCCCCCTTAAGTAGATAGAATATGGCGTATATGGGGATCTTATTACAATATACCCAAAGCCATATTCTATCTACTTAAGGGGACTATAGGAGTCCTCCCACGAGGGGAGGCCTTGTGGATGACGCTGTGTGTCTCGTTTTGGCTGAGGTAAATCTGTCTTCCTCAAGCCCCCTAAACCCTGAACCCTAAACCCTAAACCCTGAACCCTAACTCCTAAACCCTGAACCCTGAACCCTAAACCCTAAACTGTAAACCCTAAACCCTCAACACTAAAGCCTCCAAATTGCACAGCACGCCTACTCGCAGGTCTCCATCTACTCGTCTCGCTCCCAGACCTGCAAAGGGGATGCAAGCGGCAAGTTTGCAGGGTCTACAGGGGCATAGAGTGTAGGGTTTAGGGTTTAGTGATACATAGCAATTTCTGGGGAGATTTTCCGAGAGAGAGATAGAGAGCAAGAGTGGGCGAGAGGGAGACAGAGAGAGAGAGAGAAGCAGAGAGTGAGACGGACAGACTACATGAGGTCAACTAGATAGCTGGCTTGACATATGCATTTGTATCTATATATGTAGGTGTACGGCTATATGTAAAAGACATAAGGTGTATAGGGGAACCCTAAACCCTAAACCCTAAACCGTGTATAGGGGATCTGAAAGAATTAGGGCGCAGGGGTCTAATTTAATTGGAGTTTCACGGATGCTGGGGGCTCCTTACAGCTGACCGACTGTGAGTATGATTAGGAGCCCGGTCATGCACTATTTCCCTAAGGGTCCAAGGACCCAAATAATAGGGTCCCTTTAAAGGGTTAAAGGGGGATATATAGGGTTTAGGGTTTAGGGTTAAGGGTCCAAGGATCCAAATAATCGGGTTTTTAGGGCCCAAATACTATAATATTATTGGTATTTGGGCAGTAAAACCCCATTATTGGGTCCTTGGACCCTTAGGGTTACTAGTTAATGTCTAACAACCTGCACGTAAGGTTAAGGGTGAAGGGTTGAGGACTAGAGTGCAGGAATAAAAGGCTTATGCATAGGGCTTAGGTTGTAGGTCTAGCTGAGGGTTAAGAAAAAGTTGAGAGGTTCAGGTATATATGAGCTACAGTCAATATAATGGCCATGGGTTCAGTATTAGGGAAGATATCAAGGACCATATTAAACTGCCACAGGGGCCTCTACGTCCACCCAACATGGCCCCTTGGTAATCCTAATACTTACCGCATCTCATACTGAGTTAAGGCTTTCGGGTAGTGAGCTGCGGACCGCTCCTCGGCTACGGAGCTAAACAAATGAAAACAAAGCTCCGTAGAATGACTGGAAAATGCTTTGACATGTGGCACAACTGCAGCAGCCGCGGCAAAAGCTTATGGATATTTTAGGAGGACCCCCCACCCTGTAATAGTGGTATAATAAGAATATGAGAGGACCCTAATATAATCCCTATTATCCCTTATAGTCACTATTACTGGGTGGGGGGTCCACCTAATGGATATTGCGTGATATCCCATGAAAGCTGCTGTAGCCTTCAGAAGGAGCTCCTAGGACGTGCGCCAAGTCTGCAGGGTGGGCACAGCTTGGAAACGGCCAGCTGCGTTCTTTCAATCCCGGATCCTGGGGTGCGTGTCGCCGTATCACTGCAAACTGCGGTTTGCGACCTTCACATGTCTCCGAAATCCTACAGGATCACTCAGGATCCTGTAAAGCCGTACGAAAGTAAACGGAAACAGCGAACAGAACACAATACCTCAACTGTCCACCTTGTGGAAAAACGAAGAGCCTTGGAAGTCCTAGAAAGTTCGGAGAACATGAGAACATGTAGCAGAACTTGAACAAGGCCAGGAACAACAACAACGACGACGACCTCAACTTCAAATCGATACCAGGGATCCTTGTCAAGATCACAGTAGAAGGCCCAGGAACACACTAAAACAGACGTCATTGCCGCACACACTTCATACTTCGTAACACTCAACCAAGAATGTTTCATATCCTTCGGACCATGACATATCCTGGAACTGTGATTTCATGCTGTTTTTGAAGGGTTTCATAATGATCCCCCCATTTGGGGTACCCTCAGTCCTTAGTATTAGGGGCCTTATTATTCTACGGACACGAAAAAGGGACCCAAGCTTGAACAACCTACCATGTGGCTTCTCTTACATGGGGGTCATTCGGTGCAAGGTGTCACGAATACAAAGAGCTGCTACGGCTTCCAGTCGGGGCGGACTGCATTTGTAGGCCAGTTTATTTCTGCAAACATGATTGCCGACTGTCGCTGCCTGGTACCGCTTCTAGTGCTGCTAGGGTCCTGATTGCCGTTGCTACCTTTCTGACCTTTGTGAACAAAAGCAGCAGACACAACGACAATCATCATCGTCATTACATCATCATCGTGATCATGACGCTATTATCACCAACTTTGAAATCGTACTACCGCTACTGCCGCTACTGACCACAGAGCTTCTTTAAACAACATCTCTCCAACATCCTTGCCAGGGATTCAAAGGACCGGCGTAATCCCCCTCATAACCCACTACACACTCGGGTCCTTCAGCCCTCCTCCCGATTTCGATAAACCGCAAATGCGAAACATCAAGCCCAAATCCCTAAGCGCTATACCCTGGACACCGCTAAACCTAAAAGCCCTGTGTGCCTAGAACCCTAAACGCTAAAACCTAAAACCCTGCGCCTCTATAGAATTCCCTTTTAGAGAGCATGCTACTTTAAGAACTCCACATCCTTCGTGCGTAGCCTGCTTGCGGAGAGGCATCGTCTGCTGCTTTCGCTCGCGGGCCTGTGACACGGCTTGGCGTTTAGGGAGCTGTGGTTTGAGTTCTAAGGCGATGTAAAGGTCTAGGGCCTGAGGTCTAGTACAGGGTTTGAGGTTCAGAGCTTCGGGGTCAGGGTTTGGGTTCAGGGCTCAAATTTTGGGAGTTAATTCTGCTTTGAGGTTTAAGGTCTAAGGTTTAAGGTTTGGGCATTAAAGTTTTGCTCCAAGCAAGGGCTCATTTTTGGGGCAAGTATCTGCACGACCGTAAACTTTTTGGGAGCATACAAACGCACGAAGACTCGAGAAACTCCTCAGATTCTCATTCCGGGACACCTGCGAAAAGCATGAGACCTTGAACCTTAGCCCTGAACTCAAAGCCGTAACCCTAAGCGCTTAAACCCCAGACCCTAAACCCTAGAACTTAAATCCTAGACCCTAAATTTACCCACACCCCCCCGCCCCTATTTGCCCGCAGCATCTTCATGTTACGTGCGCATTCAAGGTCATAGCATCCGTAAAAATACTTCCACAACTGCAAGATTACTGTTATTTACAGCGAAACAAGATACTAACGAATGCATGCCGGCACCCATAATAACGTTCATTTCGACCACACCCACAACAAGTGAATCCATGCTGGCACCCACAATAACGTTCACTTCGACCACATCCACAACCACAAAAACACTGCAATAC
>CAJNIZ010048204.1:20137-45553 GCA_905231905.1 Symbiodinium pilosum | reverse complement strand
AGTTTAGACCCTAAATCCTAGACCCTAAACCTCAAGCCCTAAACCCTGGAACCTGGCAGGTGGAGGGCAGCATCGACTTTGGACACCAGTAGGCCTTCGCCAAAGTAGCTTTTACAGCTTCGGCTTCGGTGCAGGGCTTGGGGTTTAGGATTTAGGAGGTGTAGGGTCTAGGGCCGTCTAGCCTTTGGTCTCACTTCCGTGTTGATGAATTGGAATTGGTAATGGCTTATTAGGACTGTCACAAGCATGTTCTGGGCTTTAGAAAGAGTCGATTACATGGATCCGTTCCTCCATGTCAGGTTATAAGGTTGAATGTTAAGGGTGTGGGATGTTTGGGTTCGGGGTTTTGGATTAGTTTTGGGGTATGGAATGTAGGGCGGTATCTTGAGGGCAGTCAACGGTATGACCTTCGAAACTCTGGAAGCCTTGAGCGCGCTCATGCCCCTGTTCCTTCAAACCTCAACATCCCTAAATCATACACCCTAAGCCACCTAAACCTAAACCCTAAGCCCCCTAAACCTGAACCCGAAACCCCAAACCCTAAACCAAACCCTAAACTACAGCGTCAAGTCGAATGTTCTCCCATTTTTTGGCCTCAAGCTCGCACCTACCAGTACAAACTCCAACATTTGTCAAGGGAAGCGTGGGGATCGCACCAGAAGGACTGAAACCAGGGTTTTAGGGTTTGGGTGGTTTAGGGCTTACGGCTTCAGGTTTAGTAGGGTTTAGGGAGGAATGACACAAGCATTGGCTGGGCCCTGTGTGTATGCATCCTTGATATAGAAAGCTCATTCGCAAAGCAGAAGCCCTTAATGAGCACACTTGGAGACTTAAGGCAGCTACACCTGGGGTTCGAATTAGGTGGGAGAAGACTTAATGCTTGTCATATCGTTGCGTTGTGTACTCGCAACCCTGGTGATATAGACCTATGAACCACCCAAGTTCATGGAGCCAACTTTTGTAAGGGCCCGGCGTTGACGCGCGGCGAGTTTGCCGCCTGGCATGGCAGCACAAGTGCAGGAAGCGACAGTCAGGTGTCCCGTCTCACCTGTGGTCGAGCCCGCGCAAGTAAGCAGTAGAATGGCAAACATGGTTTAGGATTTACGGTCAAAGGGCTCATAGGGTTTTTCTCACCCTTACCAACCGATCTGAGATACACTGATTTGACAGAAGGCCTCAGGGGGGGCCAGTGTCAGGAACCCAGCCTAAGCCTTCATAACCCTACACCCTCAATTGACCCCAAGCCCAAGCCCTAGATCACACCCTAAAGACCAGAACCCCTCAACTCTACACCCTAAAGCCCAGAACCTCTCAACTCTACACGACCCCCAAACCCAAATTACTCCTCAACCCTACAAGCGCCTTTCCTAGCTACCAACACGTCGATACGCGTACAAGCTGCGTGTATGTGTAGTATATTGATATATACATGTATGGGTGGTTGTCAAAATTATGATTCCTTTTTGGATCCCTATTATAATACGGCACCTAATATTTAGGGTACCCAAAAAGGGACCATAATTTTGACAACCACCACATATATATATATACATACACACATACGAAACTGTTTATACATGTGCAGCTATTTACATATCACCTTGCGTCTCTATACACCTGTTATAGGTATGAACCTAATTAGAGTAACTCCAGTTACAATACTGGATACAAAGGCCCCTTTTTCAGTCAATAACATACCCTAAACGTATAAACTCTAAACCCTAAACCCTAATTCACGCATCCCGAAAGTTCCTACTTAGGAATGAATAGCGGCGTTTCTCTTGGTGGTTGAAACAAGTCAGAATGTATTCTGTATATAAAGCCCTGCACCCAAAAGGAGGATATCATCTTAATCTATACTGGGCACCATGGGATCCGCAAATAACATACTACTCAATGTATAGGGTATGGATCCCTTAGAGTAGTCCTTATACAAGGCCCCATAATCATCCCAGTGATTGTCCCGGTTACGGGCTAGCCTTTCCTCACTTGAGCTATGGTCTAAACCGCTAGCATCCCGCTTAATAACCCCCATAGTAATCCCCTATAAAATCCCCCACATAAACCCCCTTTAAGGAATATAGGCTACAGCTCACTTGAGTATTGCAAGCTTCAATTTTCTTAAACGTTTAACTCGCACCAAATATGAATACGTTTAATGTGGCTTGCTCTGGACGGTCCCTGTAAGGTTCATGGAACTTAGAAAGACTCCTCCGAGCATATTAGCTACAGATCCCAAATTCTATAGCCAAAGGAAAGTAAACCCTAAACCCTAAATTTATCTTGCAAATCCATCTCAAGGAGACCACAGGTGTAATGTACCTTCAAATCCTGTTCTTAATATTTAGGTCTCTATGTTACTGCCCTTACACGTAGTCCGACTAGAACTTACAGGTACTATTGTGAAACCCAACCCATAGTCTTTCAGCAGCTGGACTAAAAATGCCCTCGACATCGAACCGTAGCCTGGTTGCCTTGCGATTCTCACTCCCCACTTCACAACTTTACTAGGCCAAAACTGGCCTAAACCCTACACTGTTCAGACCCTAAACCCTACATATCCCTGTACATCCGTAGATGTCCTTACATAACCCCTACTTGACCCTTGTATTCCACCGAACGCTACACATCGCTGTACATCCCTAGATATCCCTACATGACTTCTACATAACCCCTATGTACCTCTGTAACGGTACATTGAATGAACCCCCTGATACCCCCTCAAACCCCAAGCCCGACACCCTAAAGCCCAAACTCTAAACCCTTGAGCCCTTGAACAAAAAAAGCCAAAACCCTAAATACTAAATCCTGACCCCCAAAGCCTGAATCCCAAATCCTATAACCCAGACCCCTGATTAATAAACCCCCTCCCCTTAATAGGGATTATAATAGGGATCCTAATATTAAAGCCTTTAAAGGAGCAGGTTTATTAATCATGGGTCTACATTAACCCCTAAACTCTAAAGAGTTGTTTCCATTTCCTTTTCCATTATCCCTATATAACCCCAACATAACCCTAATATTACCCCAATGGATGGGTCTACATTACCCTTGAACCCTAAATCCTAAACCCTAAACCCTAAATCCTAAACCCTAAACCCTAAACCCTAAACCCTTGATTTGAGACTCCCGCCTTGCGGCTGCCACCTGCGCGGCGGAGCCCGCAACGTGAAGTCGGCCGAAGGAGGCGGCCCTGATTACCAAAGGGACTCTACTGGGAAGAGCCACACGGTTTAGGGTTTAGGGTTTAGGGTTCAGGGTTTAGGTTTTAGGGTTCTAATGGGAACCCCAAACAGGGAACCCCAAGAATATAACAGGAATATAATGGAATATAAGGACCCTAGTAGGTACATTCCGAAAATTTCCTGCTATATTCTTGGGGTTCCCTATTTGGGGTTCCCAGTAAGGTCCCTGTAATAACCCAGAAGGCTGCCAAGAACCCCCAACTACCCTAGGGTTCATGGTTTTAGGGTTTAGGGTTTTAGGGTTTTAGGGTTTAGGGTTTTAGGGTTCAGGGTTTAGGGTTTTGGGTTTAGGGCTTATAAGTTAGGGTAGGTCTTATTTGCGGGCAGAATTGTGTAGGGATTAAAGATTGAGTTTGACGGGCTAGGGCTCAGGGTCTCTCGGGACCTAAACTGTAAAACCAAGAAAACCCCTATAGTCCCACTTGGGTAGATAGGGTATGGCTTTTTCCCCACATACCCCATATTCTGTCTACTTAAGTGGGACTATAAACAATTCCTTGGGCAGGGAATAGAAAGTGCTTACCGGATGACATGGGAGATCTCGTGCAGAAACAACTGTGCGCTTTTCGCAATATAGTCCCCCTTAAGTAGATACAATATGGTTTCGGGTATATTCTAATAAGATCCCTAGATACACCATATTCTAGCTACTTAAGGGGGATTATAGTCCCTGTTCCAGGGATTAGGATTGAGGGTCTAGGGACATAGGACTCATGGCCTCAGGATTGAAGGCAAGGTCTGTGATTTTCAGCATACGCAAACATGCTTGATTGTTCTTAGACCGTGCCGCCAAAAGTTCAAGAAAGAAGCCCATACCCCAACAAGTATAAAGGATCCTTCACCCAGAACCAGCAAACCCTAAGCCGCACATCGCACAGTCACCTTCCGCCAATCATGCAAATTCCCTGATGCTCTATTGAGAGGGGTTCCATTTGTAGGGGATTTGGGAGGGGATGATCAGCTAACCTTAGGAAAAACTTGGGCGTTGGAACTCCCAGCTGTCGGCTCAGGCCCCGAAATCCGACTCTACCTTCTCTGTGTCTCCCCAACTCTATTTGCTAGAAGAGGTACTGTAAACCTAAAGGCTGTAAGTCGAAACCCCTATCCCCAGAGCCGAACCCCAAATCGTAACGTCGGCGCCTGTCAACCAGAACAGGATTTGGGATGTGCAAAGCGACCCCTACATGTCCACTCTTCATGGAGCCTCGGTAACCCTAATGTTGACAGTAGCTCAAACAGCTACCAAGCCCAAAACCCTAAACCCTAGATCCTAAATCCTAAACCCTAAATCCCAAACCCTAAACCTAAATCCTAAAGCTTCCACAGTGAACCCTGAAGCCAACTCCAGGCTCCCTGGCCTCTGAAGCGGTTTGCCTTCTTTGTCGTAGGGTCTGCCTCCTGGCATCCACTTGGCTCATGCAGAAACCTTAAAGCCCTAACTGTTGGTGGAGGAAATCTTGCACCACCTTAAGTCCCTGAAGTCCTAGTGGGCCCCTAAGTGGCGCAAGATTTCATCCATCAACAGTAATGACTAGCATTAGGGACTACACTTCCCTTACAAATATACCATAAGTTCCAATATCCTTTACCCCCCCCAAAGCCCGAATGACTAGCCTTCGGGACTACAATTCCCTTACAAATATACCACAAGTTCCAATAATATACTTTACTTTCGCCTCCAAATAACCTTCTTCAAATTCTGCAGGTCCACATGACGGCTTCGGATTGATGGCTAATTTGGGAATTAGGACTTATGATCTAGGGTATTTGTCAAAACCATTGTTCAGAGCTCGTGGCCTGGACCCGCCTTTTTTGAATCTGCCAGTATTTGGGCTTTTTTGCGCGAGAGGCCTGGAGGAACTGCCCAAAGGGACTTCACATCAACTTCCGTATACACCCAAAACGCTACTTCTTACAATGTTATATATAGCCCAGATTCCATTTCATGTTCGTTTTTGCCATTTGATTGTCCATTCTACGGGTAACATTTCTAAACCCTAAATCCTAAATCCGAAGCCCTAAATACTAAACGACACTAAATCCTAAGCCCTAAACCCTAAATCCTAACCCCACACCCTAAGCCATAAACCCTAAATCCTAAACCCTTAGCCCTTAACCTTATACCACCCAGATGGATCCAAGCCCAAGACGGCGGCCTGCAGCTAACAGCTCCACCAGTTCGAGATCCTGACCCAAAGGTCATTGGTCTAGGGTTTAGGGCGTCTACCTGTGCAGGCCTGGGTATCTATACTCCAGTGTCGCCACCCCACTTCCAAGGATCTTTGGGTCGCGGCTCGTCCTGCGCCCAGCGAACCTTGTGGACATCGCCCAAGAATCCATCGCAACTGGGCTTTCTCACAAATCACCACCCGCTGTGAGACATCACACGCTTCCACCCAAATTATTTCCTGTTAGGGTTTAGAGTTTAGACCTACTTCCATAATTCCCACCTGAAGATCATCTTCTCTCCCGCCAGCCCAAGACCTTCGTTGAAAAAGTGGTGGCGTCGGGGGTGGCTGAGGGCAGAGCTGTGCCTCCCAATGTATGGGAGTAGATCGGAGGGGAGGGGGGTAAAGGCTGACGCGCTGCTTCAGTGTTGGGTTGGCCTAAGCAGGGCGGGTGGGAATGTAGGGCTTAGGATTCAGGGTTCATGGTTGAGGGTTTAGTTTAGGGATTCTGGGTTCGCCTACCCACTTAAATTGTGTTACGTAAGCACTGTCAGGGGTTATCAAAGCTGATGAAGGGGGAATTGGTGTGGAAAAAATATGAAAAGATCGTACAACTCTCTCTTTATCGACCCTGCTTCCAAGAGTGGGCTTAATTAAGGCTTTGGGGTTTGGGGTGGGCCGGCACGGGGTTTGGAAGGTTTGGGGGGTAGGGTTTAAGTTCAGATGTGAAGGTTTTTTTGTTTGGGAGATAGGGTCAAAGGTTTAGCTTAAGGGGTTTAGTATCTGTGGATCAAGGTACAGTACCCGCATTTCAGGAATTTAGGCTACAGTTCACATGAGCTTCATACAATATTACCCAGACAATTATTGGACATAAGTTGCTTGTTAAGTTTTATTATTATTTGGGACTGTCTTATACTATAAGGGAAACCCCTATGTGGACATTTAAGGGTCCCTTAATAAGCCTAATCCCTGCAATAGCTCGCATGTTCAAAATACCTGTCCCCACAACGGCCATAATGTAGGTTGCCTTTTTGGCTAGGATCCCTTTTGCAGGAAGCGTATTTTCCAGTGGTCCCTTCTTTATAAGGACCTTACCACAACCCCCACATGGCCCTTGAGCTATAATCTAAACCCCCAGTATCCCCCTCAATAATCCCTATAGTAGTCCCCCACAGAATCTCCAATATAACCCCCCTTTAAGGAGTTTGGACTATAACTCATATGGGAGAGAGTTATCCTCTCTAATAATTCCCTATAACATCCCCTACATAACGCCCCTTTAAGGAGTTTTGACCCTAAACCCTAAACCCTACATACCCCCCCTTTAAGGAGTTTAGACTACAACACACTTGGGGTCCTTGAGGTCTGCCTCTGTTGCAAGCTCTGCAGCGCTGAGGGCGGCAAGGCCGCGGCGCACGGAGCGGAGAATGACGAGGTGCTCACCTCAGGCGATCCCTAAGGGTCCAAGGACCCAAACAATCCAAATAATAGGCTTCCTTTAAGGGGGGTTATAGGGAAATATATAGGGTTATATGGGGACTTCATATGGGTCCAGGGACGCAAAAAAAGGGCTGTGGGGCCCAAACACCAGGAGTGGTATAGTATTTGGGCCATAATTGGGTCCTTGGACCCTTAGGAGATACTGTGGTTTAGGGGCTTAGACTTTTGGGGTTTAGAGGGTTTCGGATTTGTGGCTTTAGGGTTTGGAGGCTTTGGGGCCGGGCTTGTAGATGGGTTACGCGAGTTAAGGGTGTCATTGTGGGGCTGACAGCAGTCAGGGGCATGGGCGTTCAGCGTTTAAGAATTTAGGGGTTCGACGACTTCGGTGCTTGGCATTGAGGGTTTTTAGGTTGCCTGGCTTTGAGTTGTTTGATGTTTTGGGGCTTAATATCTAAACCCTAAACCCTAAAGCCTAAACCCTAAACCCTCTCTTTCATTCCCCTAACCCCTAAATCCTAAACCCTAAAGCCTAAACCCTAAACCCTCTCTTTCATTCCCCTAACCCCTAAACCCTCTCTTTCATTCCCCTAACCCCTAAACCTTAAACCCTAAACCCTCATGTTGACGGCAGTTTCTGGTTGCAAGCATTGTGGGCCATTCCGGGGATCCGGATTTTGGGTATGTAGCCCCTGGGATCCAAATAGTAGGTAATATATACAGACTTTAGGGCCCAATGTAGGTATTATTTGTGTACTTGGATCCCTAGGGTAGGGTCTTCGTGTATGTTGGGTTCAGGACTACGTGAGAAGATTCGGGCATCTACTGGTAAATGTCTTTTGCCCACAGTTTGATTACCTCGCTATAGGGATTCTAGGGGCTTGGAGATGGGGCTTCTGGGCTCCAAAGCCGTGCCTCTGAACTCTTAGACACTTTCCAGTAGAAGGTCTTCATAGAAGCGGCGCATAAGGGCCATGTGCAGTTATGGAGAGTTGTGTGACGGGTGTACAAAGCTTATGTATGGTTCCCTCTTGTGAGCTGCCCCTGCTGTAATCGCCTGAACCCTGTCAAAACCAATATCCCAGACCCCTACACCCCACACCCGCACCCAAAACTCAGAACCAAAAAACACCCCAAACCAGTTCAAAACCACAAGCTCCACTTGTCACAACCCTATACCCTTAATGCCCCCGCCACGAAGATCTGAAACGTGCATCCGGCTGGCTCTCATCAGAGTAGTACATCTCATTCGCCTTCCGCGCTCATGTAAGATTTTAGGGCCTTTTTCCTACTACCAAGATCTAGGGTTTAGGAATTGCGGAGATAAGGAGGCAAATTGGCGGGAGACAAGGAGGCAGATTGGCCATGTCTACAAGGCTTATATGGGGGAAACTGCCCACATGAAACGTCTTTAGAAACTATGAGGCTATGAGCTTTAGAATTTACAGAGATTTGGGGTTCAAGGGTTCAGCGTTAGTTAAACAGTACAGTACTCTAAGGTAGAAGTATGGGCTCAAGGTTTGATCACAGGACAAATTTCAGCCCTAAACTCCGAAACACTGCTTAGGGTTTAGGGGCCCTACTGTAGTCAGGTCGCACGGCCCTGAATATGATAGCTATAGGGTCCTCCTAATTTGTGGGGGTTGGGGTTTCCGTCTCTTCTTGCCTCAGCAGGTTTTTTAGTCCGGAAGAGGGGTGCATAGGCTTGTACTAAGTAACGTAGGGGCCTGAATGACTGCAATAGGGGGTGGGGTGTACGAGTAGTTCCTATTGGTAATTGTCCAGGCCCAAACCCTAAACTCAGTACTACAGGGGCTTAAATATTTACCAACATCAATTTGAGGTCCATTTGAGGTACCGTAGACCATAACTATACCAGGAATATGGAAACATAATATTCATAATTATCCCTAAACCCTAAACCCGAAATCATTTAGGCCCCTATATTAGATACTGCTGCTTGAGGACCTCAAAACCCTAAACCCGAAACCCCCAAACCCTGAACCCCTAAAAACTAAACCCCTGAACCCTAAACCCTAAACTAGGTCGAAGCCTATTTTGGGACCTTAGAGCCCTCACAAGGCGAAGGGCTTCAAGCACTGGCAACACACCCACAAGCCTAAAAGATGCCATTTAAGGTTATAGGAGGTTATACAGGGGCGGTTTAAGGTTTAGGGTCTAGGGTTTAGGGTGGTTATACTATATGGGTGGTTGTCCAAATTATTGTCCCTTGTCGGGTACCCTAAATATTAGGTGCCGTACTATAATAGGGACCGGAAGAGGGACAATAATTTTGACAACCACCCCATATAGGGAGAATGGACAATAAAATGGAAAACTACTATAGGGTTTAGGGTTTAAGGTTTAGGGGTGTAGGGTTTAAGATTTAGGGTTTAAGGGGGGAGGCCTTTAGGTTTTGGTTTAGGTGTCATGCTTTGGGGTTCAGGGTTATAGTGGACCGCATGGCCACTTGGGATCCCACCAATTGTCTGATTTTTGGGGTTTAGGGTTCAGGGATTAGGGGTTTAGGATGGCTCAGGGTTTAGGGTAGGAGGTATAGAAGCTAGTGCACGATTTCTTTCCTCCACCATGGTATCTACCTATAAGACCTTGGCCCGCGATGGGTTCCAGAGAAAATGATTGGGGCCTTACGCACGTACTGCATGCGAAGCAGCCGCAATAATCCTCTCCCCCTAATATTAAAACTCCCCAACCCCCAATATTGAACATTTTCTGTACATTGCGGTAGATCACAATGGGAATATTTAACGTTAGGGGAGAGGGTGTTTGTATATTACGGGTGCGGGGATTACGTTAACTACCACGGGCTCCCTGTTGAGAACCTGCACGTTACAGAGAAGGCCTATGATCACAGATGGTGTTCCCATCAGATTCTACACAGAAAGCAGCAGCACAGAAAACGTGCCCCCAAACCTGCGCTAGAGAATTCTTCATGCCCCCTGTGCTTGATGGAAGAGATCCTGCAGGACACTACGTGACTGAAATCGAAGTAGTTTCATTGTACATAATGCGCCATTTCCCTGCAACCCACAGATGTCCTTTGCCCTTGAAAGCCCTCTGGAGAAAAGACTCCAAACCCTGGAACTAAACCCTAAACCCTACCTGAAACCCCGAACTCGAGAACCACTATATACCCTAAATCCTGAAAACCCCAAACACTAAACCCTGAGCTTCTTGACCCTTAAAAAGTTATAGTGCTACAATTATATACATCTAATGATAGTAGCAATTAACACACGAATGCCTATAATGTACAGTCATATGAGCTATAGTCTAAACTCCTAGTATCCCCCTTAATAACCCCTACAGTAATCCCTATAGAATCCCCTATATAACCCCTTTTAAGGAATTTAGACTATAGCTCATATTGACCCTGAAAAACCTGAGACGCCTTCTCCATGGTAAGGACCGCCTTCGCTTGGAGTCGCTGCGCCTTCAGACGAGACTTCCCAAGCAACAAGGGGTTTAGGGTTTAGGGTTTAAGGTTTAGGATTTAGGATTCAGGGTTTAAGGTTTGGGATTTAGGATGCAGGGTTTAAGGTTTGGGATTTAGGATGCAGGGTTTAAGGTTTGGGATTTAGGATTCAGGGGTCAAGGTTTGGGATTTAGGGTTAAGGGTGCAGGGACAAGGGGCACAAATTCAGTGCATACAGGGCTCGCGGCTTTTTTGAGGTGACCACGCACATGCAAGACCAAAGCACACGCTGAACACTGGGATCCCTTAGACGACCTTTCAGCAATGCCCTAGGAGACCAGCGCCACTTTATTAAGGAAAACAGTCACTATCTCCCATATGATATAGTGTATGGTTGCTAGCGGATATCTTGGGTTTAGGGCTTTACTGGAGAAGCAAATGCAGACAAACTTGGAAAATGAACTGCAAATGGAGCCATCAGGGTCTGTTTTAGGGATAGGGCACTTTACTTTGATCAGGGAATGTACCCTAAAACATACCCGGGATTCTAATATATTAAGGGTATATTCTTCAATATTATGTTGGACCCTCTAGGTGTCAAGCATCGCATTGTATCCGTACGCACGCTATCAACATGGTAGATGCTTGGAGACCTAGGTTTCTTTAAAAGGATCTGGGAATCCTGACTTGAGCGCAACTCCCATTTTTATCTCGGAGAAGTTTGCACCCTGCCCTAAGCCCAAATGCCTATCAAATCTGAAACCTAAGCCCTAAATCCTAAACCCTCAAACCCTGACATGTTTCAAGAAATGAGGCCACTTATAGACCCTGATACTGCAATCTGGTACCCCTATCTTAAGACACACTAAAACTTTAGTCACTAAAAAGCTCTACCAGTAGACTGTAATCCCTGAAGCAGCAACCCCTGAAACCGTAAACAATACCCGAGGCCTATAGCTCCCCAGAACCCCTTTTAAGTGACCTGAAGACCCCTGCCGGCCTCTGCGATCTTCGCAGGCGCAGCGGCGCCGCCGACGGCGGCGGCCGACGGGAGGCGGAGTGCCTTCCAGATGGCTGGATGGCGTATTTAAAAAGACTGCATTCAGAGTTTAGTTTTGACAAATATATATATACATATATAACTGGATTCACAGAAATTCAGGGTTGGGACTTTTTGAAAAATGACTGGATTCAGGGTTTAGACTTTTTGAAAATGGACTTCACCATTCTTTGGGGGGTGCTGGGGTCAGGGTCTCAAGTACGATTCACTTCAGAATCCCTTGGGACCCCAGTGCCGTGCTGCTTTACTATCACGGGGATTCGGTTTAGGGTCTACTTGGAGCGTCATGGGGACTTAGTAAGTAGGGTAACAACCAATCATCCCCAGTATCAACCTACTTTCTCAGGCCCCATGACTCTACGAGTAGGGAAACTTGTACATCCTACACCTTCTACACCCTAAACCCTCTTTCTCAGACGTGGTCTGAATGGCCTCCCCGGCATCTTGCAAGGCCAGGAAGGGCTGGCTGAGGGCTGTGCACACGCGCCTCATGGGAGCAGTTCCCGGGCTGCAAAGGAAATGCAACAAAAGGACTACAAACTTGCAAACTTGGTACTGCCCCCATCACCCAGTAACAGTCTATAAGGATTCCATTTTTGGGCCTGCCCCCACCCAGTAAGAGTCTTAAATGGGGGCACTTGCTTCGTTATGGCTGCGTCAAAGTCCCGATGCATTGCCCAGGTCATGCAGAAGCGTATTTAGCCATCATTGTCACATGGGACTCTTGAGTAGCGCTCTGCCAATCTGCTGTCCCCTTGGTCCTCTTGCCGACTGATCAACCCATGACATGCCCAAAATTTTAAACCTTCCTCAGACCGTCGAACGGTGCACTCGTCTACGGTCCATGCATCTAGCTGGCGGAAACACCCTGAAAGCCCAAACCTGTGTTATGCGGGTTGCCGTGAATGACCTGAATCTACTCTGCCTGTATAAGGAAACCAATTCTTTTACTGCGTGTCTATCAAATTGACGTAGCTCCTTAACGGCAACTCCGTGTTCTTTCTAACATATGTAATCCCTCCCTGAATATTAACACCCCCCCATCCCCTAACATTCAATATTCCTGATATAATCGAATATACCACAATGAGAATACTTTATATTGGGTGGGGGAGCGGGGTTTCACATTTGGGGGAGGTGACTAAACTCTAAGCCCTAAACACTAGACCTTGAACCCTACATGAGCTATAGTCTAAATTCCTAGTATCCCCCTTATAATCCCTGTAGTAGTCCCCTCTGGAGTCCCCTATATATTCCCCAATAAGGAGTTTAGACTATAGCTCAAGCGGATCAAGATTTTACAGGGAGATCCTTTGTTGCTTTGGGTTTGCACTGGAGCAATTGTTTACTGAGCATAACTTTGACCTCCTGAAAACGCACTACCTCATAGTTATTGCAATGAGACAGTTGGGTAACTTAGTCATAGTGCTTCTGGAGACACTTCCATACCCCATGCAGTCCGCCACCCTTCTTACCAGAGCAAGAGGACTTCCACTTTTACTTGGTAGCTAGTACCAATGTAGCAAGGGTTTCTGGAAATTAGGGCTCCCTTTTCCGGGATCCCATTACGAGGTTTGTAGAATTTGGTCGGTATATCAGGAAGATCTCCAAACTCCCAACCACTTCTTTGCTGGCAAGGAGCGCGCAGGCGACATGCCTGGGTTGAAAAGTACGAGGAGCATGGAGGTGGGGGTGGTTACTGAGTGCATGCGCTGAGGTCAGGCTGGTTGTGGTCGTGATACCTTGTTCAGGATTTGTGAGTCGCTTTGAAGAAAGTTTAGGGGTTTAAGGATTTAGATTTTCGGGCTTACTTTGTGCGAGCGAAAGGTTACCAATGGGTGAGGAAACCTACTTGTAGAGAGTTACAAAATATGGTCACCACGAACTTATTACTGGGATATACTCAACGACAAGATCCTTTGAAGTGTGTGTCTGAGTTTCGAGGGACTGGTCTCAACAGATTCACTGGACAACAAGCCTCGGCAGCTGTCTGTTATAGGACAGCACAATCTCCCCATCATGTCACGCCCAACCCCAAACAAAATCCACATATATTCCCCTTAAGTAGATAGAATATCAGGTATATGGGAATCTTATTGCATACCCAAGGCCATATTCTACGTACTTAAGGGAGACGCTAAACCAAATTATGAGCTTTTCAGGCCTTACTTAGACCTCAACTTGTCAGCAGCAGACGGTTCCACCCCCCCTATAGGGATTATATTAGCATTATATTGAAAATATACTGGGGTTATATTGGGGTTGTGGAAAAGAAAATGGCAACTATAGGAATTACAGTGGTTAGACTTCTGCATAAGCCCCACACCGCAAGCAATCCTCGTACAGTGAGTAGACATTGGCATTGTTGAGGAGAGGTTCTCATAAGCATAGATCTCTTCTGATGGTCTCCACAAGAAGGATCCCATTTGTTCTGCAAGTGAGGCGGCAGCAAGGGGGTCTGAAAACGGAGTACCCTTTCGGACCCCGAGACAGAAGGGCGAGTAGACAAGGATGACGAGGTGTCGCATCCACGCAACAATCTATACGGTTCTTTCTGAGACACTTTGATTATATGTTGCCGACATCTGGGCATTGTAAGCTACTTTCATGGGGGCTATCCTGAGAAAAGTCCATATAAATCTCAACTAATCCCGAACTAACCCGAACTCGTCAACGGCAGCTCGTACCGATCTTCTTCAAAGGGTAAATTATGAGGCACACTTTGCACTGCACCTCAAGACCATTGTAGGGGCCTATCTAATTGGAATAGAATGTTGAGTACATTTTACGATAATGCTCAAAAAGCAGGAGCATAACATCTGTCCATGTTCAAGCTCCGTCCTTGCACGCCGTGCTTGCGCCAGTCTTCGGCTATTCCGGAAGTAGTTTTTTCATGGTGGTGGTGGAACCAGGTCACACTACATCTTCATATATACCCAGTGAAACAACTACTCAAACTGTCTGGCCAACTTACTGTAATATTAGGGTAGTATTTGTGGATATATTAGGATAATACCCCGATAACGGGGAATCACATGGAAAAGAACATGGAAAATGACAAGGAAACTAAGGAAATACATATATATATATATATGTGTATATATATATATCTGTATATATGCAGGGGTATATTTATGATGCGTGCCAAACTACCATTCAGTACCTAAACTCTGAGATCCACACACCTGCCCCTTGACTCCATGGTGCCTCGGCGACCATCTGTCTGAAGTCTATCCAAAACTACTTTGGAACCCGAGAGGCTGCGTGAGGTTGCACGGTGGCTTGAGGCTTGGGGAGTAACGTAAGGCGATCTGCCTTAAGAGACGACCAAACTTAACCTTCGACTGAGAGGTTCTTGGGACTTACAAAATGGCTATCACGAGACTTCTTATATCGTCTTATCCTATTTGTTACATATCAACCTACAGTCACTCCAGACAACCCATAGACAGTTGAACCTCCAACCCTCAACCACAGAAGCCGAGCGACAGTCGTAACAAGACTTCCAGCACTCGGTAGTCGTTGCAAGTCTGCGAGCACATTGCTTGCATGTCACGGCATCCCACTGTCAAGTAGGTGAACGTACCACCTCACGTATATACCTGAATATTGGGGATCTTAAATTTTGGAAGATTTCCTCCATCTGAAGTATGCGCGTTTTTCAAGACCACGGCCCGTCTGTCCACCATATAGACTTCCAACAAGCATGAATGATGCCCGAAATAGAGAACCAGGATCCAAACCCACTCAGAAATTTGAAATGCTCCCAACAACCTCTCTCGCTTGCCTTATCTCGTCACTTGAAGTGTTTGTCCTTCTGGTCCTAGAACCAACTGCGATAGCATTCTACAACTAAACCACTGTACCCAAACGGAGGATGTAATCTTACTCGCTAACCGGGTACTCCAGTAACCACCCTAAACTGGGTCGCACTTTAAAGGCCCCCAACATTATCCATGCATGGGTTCCTGAATAGGGCAGATTCATACTCATTCCAAGGTGCCACCTAGTAAACCAGAAGCCCAAATTAATCCCTAAGCCCTAAACCCTAAACTTGAAGCCCCAATCCCTAAACCCTAAGCGCTGAACCCTAAAGTTGATGCCCTAATCCCTAAACCCTAAGCACTGAACCCTGAACTTGAAGCCCCACTCCCTAAACCCTAAGCGCTGAACCCTAAACTTGAAGCCCTAATCCCTAACCCTAACTTCAAGCCCTATCCGTGAACCATAAAACCCTAAACTTGAAGCCGTGATCCCTGAACCCTAAGCGCTGAACCCTAAACTTGAAGCCCTATTCCCTAAGTCCTAAACTTCAAGCCCTACCCAAAGCCCTAAGCCCTAAACTTCAAGCCCTAATCAAATCCCTTAACCCGGAGCCCTAAACCTGAAGCCCCAATCCCTTAACCCTCAGCCCTAAACCCTAAACTTGAAGCCCTAATCCCTGGACCCTAGGCCCTAAACCCTAAACCTGAAGCCCCAATCCCTTAACCCTAGGCCCTAAACCCTAAACTTGAAGCCTTAATCCCTAAACCCTAAGCCCGAAAACCTAAACTTGAAGCCTTAATCCCTAGTTCCTAGGCCCTAAACCCCAAACTTGAAGCCTTAATCCCTAAACCCTAAACCCTGAACTCTAAATTTTGGGCTTTGTCTGGGCCTCCTCTGGCGACAGCTCGCGCAAAATATCCTGGGCCTGGTCCAGTGGAACTGTCGGGCCCAAGTAATGAGGGTTTAGGATTTAGGATTTAGGGCTAGGTCCCAAAGTAATGAGACTATGGTCCAATTACCTGCATATAGGGGTTACATAGGCACAATGGAAAAGAAATGGTAACAACTATGTAGGGTTTATGGCTATATCCAAACATATACACACATTAGTATAAACATATATAGGCGTAGGGTTTAGGGTTCGGGATGAGAAAGCGCTTAGGGTGTAGGGTTTATGGCCATAATCGTTTCTATGCAACTAATTCTCAGCAGTATTTTCTCGCTATACCATTGATACTACTCGGATTACCACATGTTCTCTCTAATACTCCTAGCATTCCTTATTATAGGCTTAAACGGCCTTCTCAGCTGCTCGAAGGGGACCAGGGTCAAGAGAGCGTGACTCACCAAAATCTGGTTTTCAGGAGGGTTTAGGGTCTAGGGTATATACTTACGATAAGGCTTGGCCGAGAATGACAGTGAGAACACTGACTTTTCAGGCTTCTAGATTCCTTCGGCGAAGCTCTACTTATGGTGAAGAGTTTTTTGAGGCAGGCAAGGTTCTGCAGGAAGTAGAACTTCCTGGTTGTTAGCAGGGAATAAAGGGTTACAATCCCTATAATACAATACTTTTATCATGATATACTTACTCCTTTTATAATGCCTATATACTTTATTCCAGTATTCCTACTCAGATCCAGTAAAGCAGGATTCCCTATGGGATCCCACTCAGATTGCTTCAGCGGAAGACTTTTTGGTGCCTGGGGGGCCATGTCTTCAAATCTCGCAGTCTTAGGACACAAATTACGAGCTTGTAGGTCCCAAGCAGTATCATCTCCGTGGCCTGTCTACTATGTGCTTAAGAACCACCCAGAAAATAAAAGTCTTCTTCCTTATAAGGGTAATATAGGGATTATTATTCTTCATCTGTAAGGGTTCTTAGGCAAATAGTAGTTGTGGTACCAGAAATCATAGTGTTTGTGCCCTTGGACCCTCAAGTCAGGGCAAAGGCTTAAACCATGTTTATGGATCTCTTTGAATGCCCATCGCATGTCGACCTGGCATTTGGCTACAAGACTTGGACCCCATTTGGCAAGCCAAACCCTAAACCCCACACCCCAAACCTCAAACGACGAACTCAAAACTTCAAGAAACAACATATTCGTCAAATCCAACACCAGATGGGACCTGCAGCTGGACCCCAACAAAAAGCCCTAGCCTTCTACCATGCAATGAACCCCTCAAACAGGCATGTCACAAAATGACTTCATGGTATAGGGTTTTGGGTTTGGGTTTAGAGTGTACTTGGAGGCCCATGGGACTTAGTAACTACTTATAACTGGGCTTATAACCTTACTTATAATCCTCCTAAATGGGTTTATAGGGGTTACCCCAATTATAAGTAGGCTTAGAACCCCAGCTATAAGTAATTACTTGGTCCCATGGGCCTCCAAGTATAGCCTGCGAGGCAGCTAGAAGACGTGCTGTTGGCCAAGAAGCTGTAAGACTCTGCTCCCACATAATCCCTGATTGTCACGGGTTACCTCACCATCAGTCCCTGCAAAACCTCGAATGGGTTCCGCTTCACCTGCGGTTGATTTGGGGCTAGACACTTAAGGGGGAACCTCGGGGGTAGCATTGGTAGTAGGGGAACCCATGATCCGTACCGAAACAAATCCCGCAGTGGCATGTGACTCAGAACCACAGGTGTTTTTTTGGCTGAATGCTTTGGCAACTCATCAGGAACCTCAACATCACCCACTAGTCCCTCACCATGGTCGCCACACATAATATAGGTCTCTGAATAATCGGTACCCCCACTCACCCGAAGATTTACCTGTTTCAAGGGTAACTGCAGCGGAATCGGTGGGGGGCGTGAAAGTAGGATAGGGCTAGAGCTTCTGGCGAATTCTTTCCCAGACCCCTGGGAGGATCTACAGAAAATAGAACCCTCAATCTGGTACCCTATACTACTATTGGGTACTTCTGGGAACTCTTAAAGGGGATCTACCTTCCAGATCTGCCCTGCAGTCTAGGGGTCTGGGTAGGGATTCTCCGGGCTTCTGCGTGAAGGTTTTCTGGAGAGGATGGTTGAGTTGAACCCAAAGCCGTCTCGCCATCCGGCTGACCAAAGAGCCCAATACCCAGTTTTGGGCCCAAGGGTAGTTGGGGTTTCGGGCTTAGGGATTTGGGTTTCACAGTCAGGGTATTGAGGGTTTAGGGTTTAGGGCTTAAGCTTTCGCAGTTTAGGGCTTAGGGGTATTGAGGAATGTACTTGATATTCTGAGATTCAAGATCCTAACATGGTTTCAGCTGTATTACTCTGTTGGCCAGGGCATTACAGAAGTGCACCGATGCAAGCTTGAACTAACCACCGGCAATCTTCGCTACCGCTATGCTCTCATAAGTCCCATAACCTTTCGGCCCTTGCAGCAATCCAATTCCAGGTGGGTGCCAAACCTTTAGACACATCACTGCTGCCCCAAAAGTGTAACAGCCACCTTCCTGATGTGGTTGCTGGGCTTCTTGCAGGCACCCTCGTCATCCTCAGACTGGCGCAGCTGCTCCCTGAAACCTTTACAGGCTTCAGCGAATCCTTTCTCTGGTGGTCGCATCTCGGACTTCAGACGCTCCCTGGCCTCTTTCTTGCCCGACTTCGTGTAATAGACCATGCTGGGCAGGAAAAAACCTTCTTAAGACAACGCCGAATTCGTGGACGCCTTCGGAGAGGGTTGTCATTATCAAGTTGGCGAGAGCCGCGCCAACAGAAGCCCAAAACACTATACTGCACTGATTAAAGCCTGCAATCCTCAAACCCACGCCCCAGTGATCCCCAACCCTAAACCCCAACTCCATGGCCCCTAAAACCCTGAGCCCATCGTATTTTCCTCACACCTGGCCTGGCGGTACAGGGCCACAGCGTTTCGCTTCGAGGCCTCATCGCCAGCCTCCAAAAGCGTGGCTCTGAGGCCTGTAGTTTTAGGGCATTTAGGGCTTAGGGTTTGCAAGCCTAGGTAACTATATTGCGAAATGCAAGGCTCAGGTAGGGCTCCACAGCGATTATGTAGGGATATGTGGGGATATGTATATAGAGTAAGAATATATATGGAGGTTTCCGTAAATCGGGCGCCCCCCCATATAAATCCTAGGACCCAATAATTATACTTTCAAACTACTATAAGATATTGCATGGCTATAACTGAAGTTCTCCTACGTCGCCGCAAACGAGAGTCACACTTATCGTTTGGGAGCGTCATTAGATTAGCCTGAAAAATTCAAAGAAGGAGACCAAGAATCCGACTATTTTCCGTCGCCATACACCCTCCTTGGAGATTCAGGGTAACTAGAGTACAACCCAGTTGGGTGCCTGAAGGCAATGTTTGTGGAAGACGCCCATTGCTTGGGGGGAAGAAGCTTAGCAGAAGTTGGGGGTTTCCCAAAAAAGGGGGGGCCAATTTGGATCCCAAAGAAATAATGTATTCCTGACTGGAGGTACACTTTATGAAGAGAACAAACAAAGTGAAGTGAAGTGAATGAGTAAAGGAACAGAAGAGAGAGAGAAAGAGAGAGACAGAGTCAGAGACAGAGAGAGAGAGACAGATAGAACCCCTTGAAGGTTGTTCGAAGAAGTTCCGCCTTGAGTGCGCAAATGCATGAGGCAAAAGTCTGTAACGTGAAAACTACGGCCTTGAGTACTTAGTCTTTAGAAGCAGTCATTTACAAGGCAGTCATTGCGGATTCCACATCATACATGGCACAACTCACCAAAGCCTTACAAAACCAGAAACCACAAAGACCAGAATCCCCCAGCAGTGCGGCGAACGCCCTTCTAAGCACTAAATCCCCGCCTCGTTCGAGAAACCCCAGCACAGTTCATGGTTTAACCTCCGCCAACGTAACATGGATCACACAAATGGGGGCCCTACAAAGACTACCCGTGTTTTAAGGGGAGCTATATGGGCTTCCATGTTTCTTTGGGGAGGTTTAACCCCCAACCCTCGGTATACCTATAACACACACACACACCACTGTGGACTCCAGCATGCCAACCATGCTCCCATACCTTATATGCTCCAAGGTATCCTCCATATCCATCCCCCCTCCCTAAACCCAAAACCCCAAACCCTACACCCTAAACCCCAAACCCTACACCCTAAACCCTACACCCTAAACCCTAAACCCTAAAACCTAAACCCTAAACCCTAAACCCACCCTATAAATTTCCCATATCCCTTCATACAGGGGGGTGGTAGGGTCCAGGGGTTTCCTCAGCTGGAGCCTCGAAAGCAAGGCCAGACTCCTCCGCTTCAGTGGCTGCTGCAAGGAGCCTCAAAGGTCTGCTTTTGGAGCTTTGGGTTGAAGGGGTTACATAGGGGTTACATAGGGGTTATATAGGGGGTTATATAGGGGTTATATAGGGGTTATATAGGGTTATATATTGGGATAATGGAAAAGAGAATGGAAGCTACTATTTAGGGTTTAGGGTTGCAAGGAGCCTCAAAGGTCTGGTTTTGAAAATTTAGGGTTTAGGGTTTAGGGTTTAGAGCTTTGGGTTTTGGGTTTAGGGTTTAGGCTTGGGGTTTAGGCTTTGGGGTTTATTGTTTAGGGTTTAGGGTTTAGGCTTTGGGGTTTAGGGTTTAGGGCTAGGGTAAGGAGTATGGGCCCCATACTATGGGCCCTTAGGCCTTTTAGGGGCACATATAGGGTTAGTATATAAGGATCCCAGGGTTAAGGGCCCTAATGCAAGGAGCCTCAAAGGTCTGCTTTGGAGCTTTGGGCTTCGCGTTTGGGGTTAATGGGGTTATAGGATTTAGGGTTAAAAGGGGTTATAGGGTTTAGGATTAAAGGGGCTATAGGGTTATAGGGTTTAGGGACATATATTGGGAGAATGGAAAAGAAAATTGAAACTACTATTTAGGGTTTAGGGTTTAGGGTTGCGGGTTGAAGGTTTAGGGTTTAGGCTTGAGGGTTTAGGGCTGCGAGTTTGGGATTTTAAGGTTTGGTATATCTGGGCTTCAACAATTTGAACTGGGTTTGGGGGTAGAGTATTTTCAAGTTGTATTGGCGTCATAATGAACTGATACTGGTCCTCGACTCTTGCAGGCTTCTACATGAAACCCCCATAATATATTAAATGCTTAGTTGGGAATGGGGGAAGGGGTTTGAGGGGTTCATGAGCACCCTGAAACGACCAATCCCAATCGAAGTGCTAGCTCCCCGAACCCTAAACCCTAAAGCTCTTGATAGGACAAGAGCTATAGTCTAAACTCCTAGTATCCCCTTAATAACTCCTATATTTAGGAGTTGTTAGTCCCCTATATAATCCCCTATATAACCCCCTTTAAGGAGTCACATATTGAGGAACCTAAACTGCGCCTGCCCCGCCATCCTGCACAACGCGAGGCCGTAGCTGCAGAGGATCCTAGTAAACCCTAGAAAGGGTTTAGGGTTTAGGGTTTAGGGAGTTTAGGGTTTAGGGGGTTTAGGGTTTAGGGCTTAGGGTTTAGGGTTAGATCTCAGAGCGCGAAGCCTTGAAGCCGAGGCCAAAACTTCCTAATCCCAACCCCCCTACATCCCGGTTTAGGGTTTAGGGTTTAGGGAGTTTCGGAGTTTAGGGTTTAGGATTGAGGGTTTAGGGTTTAGGGACCGAAACATCCTGAAATGTCCACTGGGTGCTCCGACATACCAATTCATCCCAGTTTCCATCTCAGTCTCCACTTCCTTTCCAATTGATTCTCCAACATCCCTATATAACCACACTTAAGGGGGCTAGGGTATATACCCTAAACCCTATAACCCAAAACCCTGAGACACAAAACTCTAAAGCCTAAACCCCGTAACTCTACATCGCTTATCCCCAAACCCTATAACCTTACACCCTAAGACCCTAAACCCCGCAACCCTATAACGCTTATCCCTAAACCCTATAATCCTGAACCCCATAAAAATAAACCCGAAATCCGTATGTGTTAAGGGGACTGGGACCTAGTTAGTGCCGCCAGGCGGCAAATCCGAGCTGCGAGGCGCTGGCATCCGCTTTGGGCGCCGCTCAGTGTAGATATGGGGTGAAGGGTTTAGGATTGAGGGTTAAGGTTTTAGAGGTTCAGGGGTTGAAGGACCTGAGGATTTTGGGGTGTATGGGTGGGGGGAGGGTTGAAGGTTGAAGGTTTAGGATTTACGGGTTCGGTTCTGGGAGCTAACTCTGATCTCGAATGGCTGCACGGCAGTCTTTGGTGATGGACAGATCTGTGCCTTTTTCGGATGATATGGCAGTTTCCATAAATGGGTCCCTCCCAAACAGACCGCTGGAGGTATTGTAATGCCCATTAAAGGGACACTTGTTTAGGCAAACTTGCATATCGAGCAGGCCTCACGGAAATCTTTGCGGCAAAGGGCCCTCAACCCTGAACCTCATGTGCCCAAAAACATAGCCACTGGCCCTTGCGTCCTAGCACCCCACCTGAATATGATAAATCCTCGCTGCATACATGTAGCTGCGTAGCGCCAAGCGGTAAAGCTCCCTTTTGGGTGCTCATATGAATGGCAACTTGTCTGCTATTGCCTATGAAGCAGAAGCTTCACCATGCTAAAGCCTGTGTTCATGGCTGCCCCACAATAGCCAGAATGCAGGGAGAGCTGGTATAACCCAGTGAGAACTTGCCTGTTTTGAAAAATCCTACAATTATTCACCTTCTGCAATATCAAACGGCCCACCCCGCCCGCCCCAATACTGAAATATTCCCAACATTGTACCATGAGGGGACTGCTGTTTATAAGGTCGGGGGGTGATTATTAGGATAGGGGATTAATTGTTGCTCATCACTGCAAGCTGGGCTTTTTCTCAAGGGGCTGTTGGAATGCAGGCTTAGATAGTATATAATATAGCGTGCCTGAAATAAACCTCGAACGAATCAGACATAGCTTACGGTACCTGAAAAAGACCTTAAACTGATTTTGATTATTCTTTCAAGCCCTGTATTTGGGTTCAGCGTTTGTGTTTGGGGCTTCCAAGGCTCTCGGTGGCTCAGGGTTTTCACATGTACCGTCTGGCCCAAAGAAGCGTACGGTTCAATAAGAAGGGGATTTTGGTAACCCCAATCCCACATGCGGACCGTATAACCATCATATGAGCTCCAGTCTAAACTCCTAGTATCCCCCTTAATAAGCCCTGTAGTAGTCCCCTATATAATCCCCTTTATAACCCCCTTTAAGGAGTTTAGACTATGGCTCATATGACAGTCATTGGGTCCTAATTTTGGGGGTTGGGTTTACACGAACCCTCTTGTTAACTAAAGGTTCAGGGTTGTGGTGTCTGTAAGGAACATCTGGCAGATCGAGAGGGGCAGGAGGAAAGGGCGTAAAACCCTAAACCCAAAATCCTAGACCCTCAGCGCCACCGTAGAATCGATGACAAGCCGTACCCAGGGACAGCAAGCCATACAGCCCCCCAAACCCTCAACGCTAAACTGTAAGCCCTGAGGGTTTAGGGTTAAGGGTTTGTGGTTCAGGGGTCCTATGAGCCCTGAACCCCCAAACGCTGTACCCTGGCCAAGGTAACGTTGGATTTTTCCGTCTGAACACGCATCCATGACGTCTGCCGGCAAAGTGGCCTGCGCAGCAGCAAAACAAGTCTGACATGTGCGTTGTTCTACAAATTATGGGCCCTTTTTGGTTATAGATTATATTACGGCACCTCATATTTCGGGGTACCAAAACGGGACCCTAATTTTGGGAGCTACCCATGTCAAAGGTTGGGACTGTGGACCTCAGTATGGGCCATATATCTGAAGGTCCCTCAGTGCCCTCATCTAAGTTTGAAAGCCCTTTAAACCAAGTCAAGGAGGAGCATATTTGGAGCCCATGGCTAGGGCCTTAGAACATAGGGATCGCAAGGGATTATGTCAGATATGCAGGAGCTAAGCATCAAGATTTTGAACTTCAGGGTTCAGAGGCGCTAGGGCACAAAGGGATGCCTGAGCACTTTATTGTTACAACGCTGCAGTACAGAAGCTTGACAAGGGGAAGGTGCTCATCTGGGAAATACTTATCCAAACTTTGGGAGTTTAGGGTCGGGAGCTGTACTGACTAATTGGACACAGTCATGTCGATTTGGGTGCTATAACCATACCTTCCAAAATGCACATTTTAAGCATACTGCTCAACAACAATACTTGCAGGACTCCAAAAGGACAGCCCATTTTCAAATCCACCTACCAGTAGCACATGTAGTTGTTATAATCCCTGTGGTTTCCATTTATTTTCCATTATCCCAATATAACCCCAACATACTATAGTAGTTTCCATTTTTTCATTATCCAAATATAACCCTGAGGAACCCCTACGCTGTCAGAATTTCCATTACACAAAGCAATGCCTTCTCGAGGACCCATCCTGCCCCCAAGGACCTCTGCATCGTCAATCCATCCCCGCGCTCGGCATTCAGCGAGCACCCAGTCGCACTCCTTGCCAGTCAGGTTGTCGTTGCAGCAACTGGATGCAAAGTAGGTAGAGTCAGGTGATGTAAAGCACGGGGCAGCGTGATTTCAAAACATAAGTAGGCAGTGGGTAGATGATCGGGATTGCGGGATCGCGGTTACGCGTTTGAGGGGGTTAGGCCTGACAAATGAGAATTGCCATTGGAAGTACCACGTACTACGATTGAAAAGGGCAAATTTCAAGCATAGTGGAAACTTGAAACTTGTGTCACGCCGGAGCGCCCTTGCCACTTGGCTTGAAGCTATGGCGCTCTGATCGCGCCTTTGCATGGATAGGCCAGGCGCGGAGCATCTGAAGCACACTAATCTCACTGGTGGGTAGTAGGGAATAAGCGAATATAGCCCCTATATATTGCCCATATAACATATTCCCTCACTCCCTACCAACACCCTTAAACAGTTTTCGATGTTGCAGCCTGTGGAGACCTCGCTTTGCGACGCACAAATTTGAACAAATTCATGCTGCAAGCCATAGTCGGCGACCCTCAATCGCTCCAAACCCCTAATCCCAAACCTTAAATCCTCAATCCTCAAAAACCGTCACCCCTCAGGGGATGTACATCGTCTTGTACCGGGCCCGTAATTACTTACAGCTTAGTAGCTCTTACCCTGTAGTTAGTAGATGTAGCCCATAGAACTCAGCTTCAACTATCTTATCATTCTGAGTCTCCATTTCTTGGATCCATCATTTCCATAATCCCTGTGCCGTGATCCTGTTTTCAACGACGACCCCCAAACCCATCTTTGCCCTGATAGGGGTCATATAGGGGTTACATTGAGGTTATATAGGGGGTACATAGGGGTTACACAGGGGTTATATGAGTCATAGTCAAAACTCCTAGTATGCCCCTTAATATCTCCTATAGTA
>CAJNIZ010048204.1:0-15077 GCA_905231905.1 Symbiodinium pilosum | reverse complement strand
CCTACCCCGATCCCAAAACCATACGAGCCACTGTCTAAACTCCTAGTATCCCCCTTAATATCCCCTATAGTAATCCCCAATATAATCCCCTATATAATCCCCCTTTAAGGAGTTTAGATCCTAAACCCCTAAACCCTAAACCCTAAATAACCCATTATAGTAGTTTCCATTTTCTTTTCCATTATCCCTATATACCCCCTATAAACAGCTCATATGAAAGCCTGGTGTTAGACGCCAAGGCCGCTGCCCCCGCAAAAACTCAACAGCAGCCTTGGCGTGGTCCTGCCCAGGACATCTCTACTTCAAGGGTTTTAGGGTTTAGGGTTTTAGGGTTTTAGGGTTTAGGGTTTAGGGTTTAGGGTTTTAGGGTTTAGGGTTTAGGGGGGCCGGAGATAGAGGAAACCTTGCACCACCCTGTCTACATGATTTACAGTCTTAAACTCCCTGTATTCCCCTTGATAACCCCCTCTAATACTCCGTATATAATCCCATCGATCACTCCTTATAGCCCCATCTAAGGAGTTTCGACTGTATTCTCTACATGAGGAACTATCGGCATGTTGGGGGCCATGACTGCCTCAAGCTTTCCTCTATCCACTGTATGGAGATAATGGAAAATACAACGGAAACTACCATTTGAGTAGCGTTTTTTGGTGGTTAAACCTAGTAAGAGAATATTCCTTGTAACCTTGTATAAAATACTATACCCAAAAGGAGGATATAATCTTAGTCTATATTGGGTACTACAGTATCCCCAAATAAAATACTACTGATTTAGGGTTTAGGGCTTAGGGTTCCGGCACTAGGACGTTTTGGGGCGCCCTAAGCTCTAAACCCTAGGGTTTAGGGTTTACCTGGACCCCAAAAGTAGGTAACAATTATAGCCCCAAACCCCTAAGCATAGCCAAAAAGGCAATTATTCTACATACTCTTGGGGTTCAGGTAGGGTTTAAGCCCTAAACCCTAAACCCTAAACCTCAATCCTGAGCCCTAAAAAATGGAAAGTTCAATCTCGAGTGCGCAGGGCTTCAAAGCGCCAAGCCTCTTCAATTCTGGGCCTCCTCCACACGTACAAGCCCAAATTGTTAATTGGGGTGTAGGGTTTCAGGGTTTAGGGGTTTAGGGTTTAGGGGTTTAGGGTTATTAGCAAAATACACAGCACCCTATCAACTGCCACATGACCCAAGTTTCTATTTCATTTCCCTCTTGCTTTTTTCATGTCATTCTCTATGTTTCAGGTAACATCCCTATATAATTACTATAATACCCCCCCCCCCACCCCTTCCACCATAACAAGGCAGCGGTTCTGAAAAGAATGACTGTGGCCTGAGGGTTTTCTGGGCATATGCGTGCAATACACGCGGATTAAACCGTCCCGATTAAGGACTACATGGTAGGAGGAACCGTATAAAGGACTATAGGAAGACCCTGATAAAGTATCATTATCCCTTATAGTAACCATTGCTTGGTGGGGGATCCGCCTAGACTATATGGGAGTTTTCATAATTAGGAATCCCCCAAACAATCAATCACCCCAGGACCCTAAACCCTAAACCCTAATTCTTGCAACCGAGAGCCCGCATATTCCGAACCCCCCACACCACAACCCTCTTTCGGGTTTAGGGTGTTAGGGTAAAAGTTTGAACTCACCAGAGCTCTTATACCCTAAGCTCCCTAGCCCCCTACACCCTCAATCCAGGAAGGCCCCTTCGTGGCAGCATATTTGACTTGGCCTCAATCACTCTTCCAAAGATGGGTGACATTTAGTTTAAATTTATATAAGGTCTAGGGTTCAGGGACCTGTGTGAAAAATTTAAACCCTAAATGATTTCCCCATGGGACCTTACTTCAGATCAACCCCCATATGGGGCTCTAAACCTTCTAAGCCTCTTTGAGAAACGGCAGACTGGCCTCGATCTGCTCTCGCTGGCAGATCGCCTCCAGTGCCTGGTCAGGATGCTACTTGGGCCCTAAACCCTAAACCCTAAACCTGGGGGCTTCTGAAAACAGAGTTTCAGGGTGTTAGGCTTTTTCGGGTTTGGGGCGTTTGGGGTTTGAGGGTTATTTCTGAGGTTTAGGGCCCCTTTTGGATGGCCCCACATATTACACAATATAATTCTTTGGGATATTATAATGAGGAGACCCCTTTCTTCTGGAACCTCCCGCATGAAGGTTTGAGAGTGCTTGGGGCTTAGGGCCACTGCTCATCCTCATCCTCCTTCCTGTCGTTGATTGTTATGGCTTGGGTACTGCCCCCCCTCAGTCACAGTTGGAGGATAATTAGAATACGGTTATATATAGCCCTGAATAGGACCCCTAATATAGACTGTTACTGGGTGTGGGGCAGTACTCAAGCTATGGCAATAGTCGCGTTAGTAGTCACAGAGTTACCTCAATGGCTGGAAGCCGTACAGCTGCTACCTAATGTAGACCCAAGATGAATAAACCCCCTCCCCTTAACAGGTATTATAATAGCGATCCTAATATTAAGGCACTTAAAGGGGAGATTTCTGAATCAGCGGTCTATATCATGCAGGGGTTGTACTGGGCAATCCAGGGAAGACAGTATGCAGCCCCCAACCCCGAGAGCCTTGCATCCCTCAACCAGGAACCCTGAACCCGAAACCCCAAAACCCTAAACCCAAAATGAGAAATCTTCTAAGGCCTGGGCCCCACTTGTCCCTGCGTGACCCCTTTCACGAAAAAGAGCTCACTAGGAGAATCCTGAAACCCCAAACTCTCGATCTCTAACCGAAACTCTATATCTAAATCAACCTAAACAACAGTGTAGCTCTATAACCCACAGTCTATCTGGTAGTTTCTCCGAATAAGGGGACCCCCATATAGACACCAAGATACTTAGACACCAAGATACTATAGCTTTATTATGAGAACACACCCAAGAAGGCACCCTAATTTTGATGTCCCTGTAACCCCTTTAAAAGCCCGGCCTAAACCCGGAACCTAGAGATTCGCGGTGCCACAAGCCTGCAGTGACTTCGTAGAAGGCCTTTGAAATCTGGAAGCCTGGTAACTTACTGGCGGTTGGTAGGGCGTAAGGTATATACATATATGTATATGTACATATGTGTATGTCTGTATGTACGTAAGTATGAGCGTAGGTATGTATGGTAATGTAAGGTAATGCAATGCATTGCAATGTAATGTGACTTAATGTAATGTCATGTATTGTAATGTATGTATGTATGTATGTCTGTATGTCTGTATGTCTGTATGTCTGTATGTCTGTATGTCTGTATGTATGTCTGTACGTATGTATGTATGTCTGTATGTATGTCTGTATGTATGTATGTATGTACGTATGTATATGTAGGTATGTATGCATGTCTGCATGTATGCACGTACGTACGTAGGTACGCATGTATGTATGTATGTATGTATGTATGCATGTATGTATGTCTGTATGTACGTACGTACGTACGTATGTATGTAATTCTGTATGTATGCATGTATGTATGTATGTACGTATGTATATGTAGGTATGTATGCATGTCTGCATGTACGCACGTACGTACGTAGGTACGCATGTATGTATGTATGTATGTATGTATGTATGTATGTATGTATGTATGTATGTATGTATGTATGCATGTATGTCTGTATGTACGTACGTACGTACGTACGTACGTACGTATGTATGTCTGTATGTATGTATGTATGTATGTATGTACGTATCTGTGCGTGCATGTATGCATGTATGTATGCACGGGGTTTAGTGTTAGTTAGAAAAATGGAGCCTGTTCTACAGGGGTTGTATGAGCTTTAATCGAAACTAACTCCTGGTATCCCCTTTCGTGGCACTGTGGCTCATGTAAGGGTTATATTCCTTTATCCCCTATTAACCACCGGTGAGGTAAGGCGGGTTTTGGACTTAGGGCTTTCGAGTCTGGAAGCCATTTTTCTTTGTAGCCTGAGGGTTTGTTGGGTTGGGGTTTTAGGGTTTAGGGATTAGGGTACCCTGCGATTGGATTCTTAGGTTTAGGGTCTAGTATTTAGTATCCCCAGACCCTAAACCCTAACTGGATTCTTAGGTTTAGGGTCTAGTATTTGGTATTATCCGGAATTAGGGCATCTGGGACTCCAAGCCCATGGGCACAAACCTCAAGGGTCCAAACTTACAGTCTTTGGTAAGGGAGTCTCCCTTAGCGAAGGGAGAAAAGTTTCGGGTCTAGGGTCTAGGGGTAATATGAGGCGTAATGCAGGGAGAGGCAGGGTATATAGAGGGATGTATAGGGATACACAGGGCTTAGGGTTCAGGGTTCTTTTCTTTTAGCACCCCTACACGCCTTTCCTGGTGCAAGCCGTCAGCTAGGGGGGGGCTGAGTTACCTGCTCGCACAGCAAACCTCATGTCAGCAAAGCTCAGCATAGTTCGCCCCAATACTACCCTTGCCCCGAGCAACTCCCGCTGTTCGAGTAGGGCGTTCAACAAGAAGATCTAGGGTTTTGGGATCTATGGCTGAAGTCCAGGGTTTAGGCTGCAGGGGGATCAGAGTTTGCGGGGGCCATTGGATAGTGTCTGGAGCTCGTTCTAGAATGTCCTTGGTTCTGATTGACATTGCTACCTCATAGTCCTTGCACTTGCACAATTACAGCATGACCCACCTCAACACCTTATTCCAGTGTCTACAAGCCCTACAGCGGGTTTTTGGTTTTAGGGCTGGCGTGCCATAAGGATGTCTGAGTGTCAGGGGTCAAACGAAGATGTCTCACTTTGTAGGTGTTGTGCAGGGTTTGGGATGGTCTGGGGAGTATCGCGGACAAAGATGCCGCCACACCCACGATTTAATCACCGTTTCGAAGCCTCATCTAATCCACATAGGGTTTCCATTTTCTCGCAGGCTGGCGCCACAAGCTGGCAGCGGTGCCAAGTGCACCGCAGGCGACATGCAGCAACCGGCCTATGCCGGCGCTGCCTACCTACTAAAGAGTTCTGCTTTAAACTGAGGTTCAAACCCTAATCATCCCCTCAATGCCTGACATAGGCTACCGCACCTATGTAACCCCAACTGCAAGTAGATACCGCATCCCTAGAACCTTCAAGCTTAGGACTTCTGCCTGGAATTAATCTCTACGCTAAGATTTGGAGTTTCCAGGGCATGGGTCATGTAAGTACATGTAGGGCTTTTGCCCCAGTATTGGAGAATCAAATGGAAATCAATGAAAGCGAATGGAAGCTACTCTCTCTCTCTCCCGATATATACATATACACATATGTATGCGCAGGGTTACCGAGTGGCTGGCGGGGGCAAACTCAAACCGACACTTCCACGTAAGACATAGGTTGCGTACTGACCCATCCAGTAGGAGAGTCTCTAGGCTTTAGGTTTTCTAGTTTAGGTTTTAGGGTTGTGGGTGCTACTGTATCCAGTTTTTCAAGACGCATATTGCAATTGCTACCCATATGCTAGTGCCTTGTACCTCGAGGCCTTGCCACTTGAGTTTAGATCCCGAACCTATGAGTATGCGGCTTAATTAGGGTATTTGGTGGCCCCAGAACCCAAGGGCTTCAAAGGCTCCACACACTAGCACTGCTTTGTTCATGGTAAATGCCAAGCGAGAGTTATGTCTGAACCAGTACCAGTCTACTGGGGAAAGTCAAGGCCGTCAGTTAAGGGCTTGGGGTTTAGGATATCAGGTTCAAGGTTTGGGGTTTCGGGGTCCTCCTGAACAAAACCTCTCACTTGAACCTGGATCTACACAAAAAAACCTCAAGCCTAAACACTAAACCCTAACCCTAAACCCTAACCCTAAACCCTAAACCCTAACCTAATGGGGTTGCACTATAATCCTCAAGGAGGGAACATGGAAACTTCTATAATGAAGTACAGGGAGGGTGCGCAGAGGGCAGGGAAGTTCGAGGATGCCACGACGAAGTGCCCAGGATGAGCCACGCGGTTTAGGGTTTAGGGTTTAGGGTTTCCCAAAATTTGGGAGTACGTTTTCGTGTTCAGATATAGTAAGGGTTATAGTATTTTGGAGTCTATATTTGGGTCGCGTATTTTTGGGAAACTACCACATATCCCCTTGCCCTCCTCACTCTCCTCCAACTTCATGGAAACACTGCAGGGCATTGGATCCCCACATGATTGCCATTAGCATTCCAGGAGGGTCCAAGTACCCCCAAAAACCTTGGTTTAGGGTGTAGGGTTTAGGGTTTAGGGAAGCTGCAAAGATGTCCTAATCTCAGGAGTTTTCGGTGCCTGAGACAATATTGCTTGAGCTATAGCCTAAACGTCTGGCATCTCCCTTAATAAGCCCTATAATACTCCCCTACATAACCCCCTTTAAGAAGTTTAGACCCAAAACCCAGAACCCTAAACCCTACATTCTGAATCCTATGTAATCTCCTGTATACCCAGCCTTTAGGGAGTCTAGACTATAGTGACTATAGCTCACTTAAGTACTTGGACCCTGGGGTTTGTGGACCAGGCCAGCCGAGCTAACATCTCACTCTCTTGTTGAAGATTGTTCGGTTCAGACCTTGGAGTTTGAAGCCGTTACTGGTTTAGGGTCTAGGGAGGTTCAGGATAATTGTAGCACAGTTCTACATTTCTGGCTGTACTTTTAACCAATTATAGCCCCCTATGTCCTACTATGGTCACAGGTGGGTTGGAAGGATCAGTTTCAACTGGCTCAGAATTATCCTTAACCTCCAGGTACCCTTATGGGGGTGGACACCTTACTCCCCTCAAATCCTGGAGCCCACACATGTTGCTCTGGTCCCTAACCGCTAAGCCCGATAGGCGGCTCGGTCTTTAAGGAGGTGGTGGCAATGACTCGGCTGAAGCTAGGAAATTGCAGGTGCATAGAGCCACAGGTATACCCCTGCTGACATATCACCAAGCACCTGCCCAGTTTTCTTGATATATATATATATAATACATATGTGAGTCCCGTATGGCCCGCAGCAATCCAGCCCTCTACAACCATATACCCTAAACCCTTGCATCATCCCTTTTAAACCTGAAAGCTGCACCCTGCCCTAGACTCGTAAGACCAGAGCCCAAATTGAACCCGAGAACGCCTCAACCCGATACCCGAAATTCCTCAATATGGGTTTTTCCTCAAATTAGGGATACCTCTTTAGGCGTCCCCATTAAAAGGATTATGGCTTTCGGGGGTCTATGTTGGGGTCCCCTTGTGTTCGGAAAGTACCATGTCCTTAAGCCCCAACGGGCTGGCTCCGAGTCACCGTCTGCTCAGGCTGGGCAAAAGCCTGACATGGAGGTCCTATCCGGGTACCCTGGAGGCCTTACAGGGACATGGTAATTTCCCAAAATAACGGTACCCCAATACAGACCCCAACGCTCACATGGTTTTATCTTGGGGGTTCAGGGTCTTGGCCTTTCTCAAGAGGTTCTAGGAATTGCGTGTGACCGAAAATGACTGGAATTATCGAGAATCAAGAGAAACATGCATGAACATGAAATGGAGGCTGGAGTGTATATGGTAGCTTCCCAAAACACGGGGAACCCAATATAGACCGCATAGTACCAGGATCCTTATTGTAGGGACCCCCGAGACAGTACACCTAATTTGGAAAACTTCCACAAATTTTAGCGACCCACAATAAATGAGAGCCCGAGACATGAAGTTTCCTCGTTCACCTATACACTCTTCACAAACCTACACTACCACGTGATGTCACGAACCTAAACCACCTTCGTCAACTCGATTTTCTGACAGGGGCATTGCTGCGCTGTGCCCAGGTTTAAGACTTAGGGGCTTCCAAAGATTCGGGGGCCCGTTACTAATCCCAATGTACTATAACCCATGTTTGAAGGACTCCCTAGATTTGATCCCAGTGTTTTGGGAAATCAAGACTTTAGCATGCAAGCTCTCACCCTAAACCCTAAATCCTAAACCCTAAATCCTAAACCCTCTATACTCCACAGTCTTATTTAAGTTCATTGATAGCATGACTAAGCTCTGTCTGGGTCCTCTGGTGTAGGGCTCTATGAAGGGTCATATAAGGGTTCTATAGAGGTTCTTTAGTGGTTCTATAAGGCTTTATAGGGGTTCTATAGGGGTTTAGGGTCCGGGGTTGATGGGTGTACTGTCCAGGGTTTAGGTGCCAGTGTTTTGGGATTTCGTCAAAATGAGGGGTCCTTTTTCCGGTATCCTCATTACAGGGCAACCTTGGGAGTGGAGTACAGGGGGAAGTAGTAGGAAAACCCATGACATGACTATATTATTTTGGGCAAGAGGAACCGCCCCTTTCTGGACAACCCGTACTGTGATCCACAGTACCCTGGCTAGAGGGCGCTATGATATCCCAAAACCCCAAAGCTCCAAACCCGAAAGCCCTGAGCCCTACACCCCAAAACGCGAGAACCTAAAACCCTGAGTGCCCCAAGCCCTATGAGGTAGTTCCCCAAAATCGGGGGAACCCAATATGGACCCCAATATACCATAATCCTTACCCAAAAAGGTACGTCTAATTTTGAGAAACCCCTATGATGCCTTACAAACTAAACCGGCACCATGCAACGAGCCATGGACCGAATCCTTCCGCTGATCTTTAGACCATTCATATTCCTTCCATCCAATACTAACCACCAGTCAGTCCAGTCCGAAAGGGGGGGTTTCTTCAAGTAGGCTCCGCTTAAGGAGCTGGGGATACCTGGGGGATAGAGAAGGGCCCTGCTCAAGGGCTAGATGGAGCTCTGAGAAACTCCAATGTGATGTGATAAAATGCAAACGTGCCGTGGCACGACAGGGATATAGTCAATTCCAGCCAGGGCAATGACAAGCATAAGCACATGGTATCAGATATCCTTGTAAGTCTCTGACACACCTGAGACACAAATTAGGTTGCCGTCAAGGAACGTAATTTAAGTTACCATATTGGGGAAACCATATTAGTTACTATATGTACCCAGTATGGTCACTTAATTTAAGCTCCTGAACAGGAACCCAGTAAAGTCTGCAACAGCTCTGGCAGCACCTGGCCTGTGAAGGACCAGCTGATCTCTGAAAAGCCGCGTACGACCAGAAGAATGGCGGAGGCAAAGAGCCTCAGGCATCGAAATACAGTGAGCTATAGTCTAAACTCCTAGTATCCCCCCTAATAGGCCCTAGAATACTCCCCTATACAATCCCCTATATACGACCCTTGAAGGAGTTTAGGCGCTAGACCCTAATCCCTTAACCCTATAAAATCCCCTATATAATCCCCTTCAAGGAGTTTAGGCTATAGCTCAGTATGGCCTCTACAGGCCTAACCTAAGTTTTTTGGGTCCTGCCCCCACCCATTAACCCTGCGGGTTTAGGGTTTAGGCTTGGGAGTCTATATTAGGGGTCATATTAAGGGCTCTATATAGCCATAATATAGATATTATCCCACTGTTAAGGAGTGGGGGCAGTACCCTATAAACCCTAAACTCTAAACCCTAAACCGCGCATTAATTTTACACTATTCTCTGGATGATAATTAGACCTTTCATCCCCACTTCAGGCTTGGTGTTTGCCTCCATTCATGATATGAGCCATAGGCTCAACTCCTGGTATCCCCCTTACCCAGAGGGTCCAAGCACTCAATAATTAGGTACTTGGGTTTTGGGTAATAGTAATTATAGTATAGTCTTTGGGTGAGTATATGATTATTAGGTACTTGGACCCTTAGGGTTAGTTATCCCTATAGTGTTCCCCCATACATATATACTCCCCAATATAACCTCTTTAAGGAGTGTAGACTAGAGCTCATATGGAAAAAGAAAGGCAAAAGCGCTGAAGAGCTTCATGGTTTCCTTGGGATGCTGTAGTTTGTTTGAGGAACTCCCGTACAAGGGTGAAAGGGTTTTACAGTCTGCTCAAAGTTTACCTGAAGTAGAAAGGACATGGGCCATAGTCTAAACTCCTACGTAGTACTTAATAAGCCATGTAATACTCCCCTATGTAATCCCCCCTTTAAAGAGTGTAGACTATAGCTCACATGTCGAGAGTTGTGTCCGGCATGCATTGGGGATGGGCATAACGCTAAGGCCCAAAGGGTCCAAGTGCAAGTACGATGGCATTGTGGTTTAGGAGTTCAACCCAGAACCGTGATTAATAGACCCCCTCCCGTTAATAGGGATTATAATAAGGATCCCTAATGTTGAGGCCCTTAAAAGGAGGGGGTTTATTAATCAGGGGTCTACATAGGGTGGAGTAGTTGGTTGCAATGTTGGCATACGAGCATCGGGCATGTGAACCAATATGAGAACCGACACATTCCAATGGGTGGTTCCTAGAACCCCAAAGAATCCAAAACAAGGCCCCCCAACATTTGCCCAATAATCCTTGCATATCTCTTAGATCGGATCCTCAGTGACCTCTATACTTCGAGAAACTCCGAAATGATGGGATCTGAACCCTGTATCCCAACATCAACCACTTATCACACTGGTCTGTGTCAAGGGGATCAGGAACAACTGCCAGATTGTAAATGCTTTATTCGCGCTGCGGATGGAAATAACATACTCCTGCAAAGCCCGTGCGCAGATAGACCTCCTCTGCCACTACAGGGCCTGCTCTCGTTTTGCGTTCACAGCTCTCGGCTATGTTTATAAAGAAAGCTCTGACATACTGCAGAAGGGGATCCTCACCTCTGCAAACTCCACGAGCAAAAGGGATTTGTTCTAGTCATAGTTTATCTTCGGCATTTCTACATGCTACCTGTTTGTCGCTGACCGTCACCCCACACTCAGAGTTTAGGCAGAGAGGACATTAAGATAGCACATGTGGCTAATGTACGCATCTCCGGTCATTCCTTGTATAGGGTTTGCTCATGCGAATGTAGGGTAGGTTCCTCTTGGAAGTCAACAGGATCGGGTTTGAGGTATGGTGCTGCCATGGCATTCAGCGCATGTTTAGCTTTGCGTTGCTGCCCAGCATTTGACAAAGTCGTGGAACTCTTCCATGAACCCACTCTGAAACATGCCGAGCCACTTCCAAGCAAGTAAAGGAAAATGTAGAAAGACTTTCTTGGGTTATGTTTAGGGTTTAGGTGGTGGGACCTTTGAGCTTCTGACATCCTGCCTGCACATCGAGAACTACGATAATAGGGAGTCAGTGTTCACAAATCACAAACAGATACACCTATGAATGATGTCCTCCTCATCCCTAATAGTAACGCCTGCCGCCCGGTAGTATTCAAGATGGCCCCTTATATGTACACATCAGTATACATAAAAAATGAGCTGTTATCTGAAAGTGTGATATGAACATTATTCTTAATATGTCGGGAGTGGGGGTGTTCAAGATCCGTGGGAAGCGATTCTGTGAACAGTGCTCTGCAAGCTGCACACACGCAGTGAGCTTAACTTCATCAAAGGACATTCGTGTCAATCGCCCTCACAGGTCCTACCAGTGCCAGCAAGACTCGCCACTGCCACAAGGAAAATGATGATGTAGCTGTGCTCCTTGACGTATCGCCTGATGTAGGCTATGGAGTGGTAGACTTGGCAAAGCTAAAATGGTTTAGGATACAGTGTCCGGCAGAACCAGGGGCAACACCTATGAGTATCGTGTTGGCTTCTCCCACTTCAATCTTCTTGCTGCAAACAACCTGCTAAAAGAGGGCTCCAGAAATTCCAGGGCTATCCTTTGCAATTCACATCCCCCACCTTGCATCTTCCATGCTGTCCAGCATCCAGAAATGGGCTCTCATTGCTCAAGCTCAGACTTATAGACTTATATGCTGGGATCGGAAGTGCACTCGGGACTTTCCGCAAGCAAGAAAAGACGAAGGGTGAGCTTCGATCCTAAAAAGCTTATTGCCCACGTAGCTTCTTAGAATCCAAACGCAGTTCAGGGTGCATTTGATTTCGGTGGTCAGGGGGCTCCAAGTCTGGCGACTTCAGACTAATTCTCAGAACCTTAGATTAAGACAATTCAGGATTCTTGCTATACAGAACAGCTTGTGGGGTGAGGTGGCGCAAGGGCAGGTGGCCCAGGTTCCCAGTTGCTTGCCGAGAAGGCGCTCCCTCACGATATTTAGATTCTACCTGGTAACCTGATAAGTTGTCAAAACTCTGGTCCTTTTCTTGGGCTACCCCAGCCCAAAAAAGGACCACAATGTTGACAACCGGCCAAATAATCTCCAGGTAGAAACGAAATCAGGGTTTCTTCAAGTGGAGGTACTCTTACATGCGGATTTTCGTGGAGCTGTCCTTGCCAAAGGGGCCATGGGGATTATTCCACGAAACTCCTAGACGTCTGTTGCAGGGCCTTGGAATGCCGTGGGGCCTCCTAACCTTGCTGCTGGAAACTAGGCACCGTGTATTCGGTAGTTGCAAGCGCTCACACCCTGTTGAAGAAGTGCAACATGCAAGAACATATGGAAGGCACATAAAATCGATGGCCATTGTTGGGATGGGTACCCTAAATACTCGGGGCTGCATTATAATAGGGAACCAGCAAAGGACTTGAAATGGTCAGTCCCCCGCATGATCCCATATGCGTGTAGATTACGTGTAGATTAAACAATGCGTCGCTCGTATCGAAAAGTGCCTTGGAACCTGGCAACGCTTTTGGAAGCTTAGGTCATCAGTTCATTGCATCCAACAGGGATTCCAACTCTGAAGCCTAGACCTCACCCAAGAAAACTTACTAGAAGAAGCCCTTTCCCTCCGAACATGGTAAAAGTACTGGAAGATTGAAGTATAAAACCCTGCTTTTCAGGTTACATGGGTTAAAGATAAGTACCAATCCCGAATCTGACCTTGTATAGGTCACCTCAGTGAGGAGGGTCATCATCGCCCCAGATAGGTAGCTAGACCTCCCAAATACCCATGATAATAGCCTAGTCTATATGCAATATTCAATGGCAAGATGCATGCTTCAAGGTATTTGGGAGGTCTATGTCAGCTACTACGGTGGATACTAAAAATCCTGTATGACCCCAAGTACCCTTTGTAATGGGAATTAAGGTTCTATACTATACATACTAAGGTCGTGCAGGATTCTCAGTATCAACCCTAAACCCTAAACCCTAAAGTAGAAACCCTGCACTTGACGGCTTGGAGGTCCCTGGGATACCCGACGTGTTGCCGGCGAGCAGGCCGCAAAGAGAGCCGAACATCCTTCAAGCATTCTACATGCGCTATAGTCCAACTCCTAGCATCCCCCTTAATAACCCTATAATACTCCCCGATGTGATCTCTTATCTAATCCCCTATATAGTCCCCTTTAAGGAGTTAAGACCATAGCTACATACCCCAAACCCTAAAATTGAAGGGCCTGGAAAGGTACCAGACTTGCGGAAATAGTGGAGAATCACATGGACACGCGGAACATGTGATGGGAACTGGGTTTCTATAAGGCTTGATAGGGATTATGTAATGTAGAGGCCTAATGATGACCGACGTCTAGTTGAGGTACCTTATACTTTTGTCTAAACGGACTCTCGGAGCATGATATGAGTATTGCTTGAGCCCCTATAATACATAGACCCTACAAAGCTAGTCCTGTCTTTGGGTACCTAGTCTCATGGTCAGTAAAATATAGAGTATGTTGAGGAACCCAGGCATCCAAAGAAGGTCACAGCACTGAAGGTCTAGGCATGGGCCGCATGAATTCTGCAAGAGAGACTAGACTGAGAGGCTTGAAAGATACGAGCAGAGCTTTGGGCAGGTTTAGGGTTTAGGGTTTAGGGTGTATCATACCGCATCTCATCATATCAGTATCTACTACGTATGCGGGGATGGGTAGGCAGGAGGCAAGGGAACGGGATGGGTAGACACCTCCTCAAGGCTAGTCAGATGATCCCGCAGATTACCAAGTGATTATACCTCTGCCCTAGGTCCTTCCCAAGTTCAACTGCCGAGGGCTGAGTACAACATCCATCCCCCTGACCCTCTGCTGCACAGAGATCTACGTGATTTCACTTCACAAATACAAAATCCGCTCATATTAAAATCCACCAGCACCCTCATCGCAAATATTCCGAATGTAGCACATCTACGGAAAAATTGGAATTTTCATTTTTAGGGGGAGGGGGAGGTGAATTAGGGGAGGGTAATACGCCAATGCAAGGTCAGAAAAAAGCAAGCACTCGGGCGCGGACGCAAAGAGGAAGCAGCCGACCCCGTAGGAGATGAAGGGCTCAATCGTACCAGCTAGTAGGTAATGAGCCACCTGGGTCTTTGAAAGCATAGGTTTCAGAAAAGGATGTAATCATGGACTGCATGTATGAAGTAACTCTTATGAAGGCACATCATTTCTGATGATTCTTCAGAGTAACCCCTAGAAACCCCTGCTTAAACTAAAATTCCATGTTCTTTTCCGCTTTTGCCATTTGATTCTCCGCTGTTAAAGCAATATCCCTAAACCCTAAACACCCAGCAAAACTGTAGCAGTGTCTATTTCGTTTCCCACGTGGCTTTCCAGTTGTTGCTCCATTCTTGGGGCAACATCCCCACAAACCCCGTAATCCTTCTGCAGCCCTATAAGCCTTACATGATCTACAATAACCCCCTGCATATCCCTATGCATATGTATATATATTATCTTTTATTCACCCTAAACCCTAAACCCTCCAACGCTAAACCATAAACCCTCCAACCCTAAACCCTAAACCATTAACCCTCCAACCCTAAACCTTTAACCCTAAACCCTCCAACCCTGAACCCTAAACCCTCCAACCCTAAACCCCAAACCCTCCAACCCTAAACCCTAAACCTTCCAACCCTAAACCCTCCAACCCTCAACCCTCCGCCCTATAGCCTAGCTGGGGCCCCAGGCCATAGGCCTGATGGTAGCTTTCACAAATTTGGGCCATACGGATAAAACAAAGTCATCTACCAGAACCTTCCTAATACACGTAATTGCAGGGCCGGAGTAGTGGGTACTTAGGTCTGAGAACTCTAGTCCGATGGATGTATTGTTAACGTAATATTGCAAAGAATTCCTGAGGGCTATACGATATAATAGAAATAACCAAATTCTAAGGAAACTACATCTGGGCGCGCGTCGGTTCGGGAACCATGTTTCGGGAACCATGAACGCATTTCGGGAACCATGAAAGCCGTTTCGGGAACCATGGAGGTCGTTTCGGGAACCATGAAAGGTCGT
>CAJNIZ010048203.1:20305-33654 GCA_905231905.1 Symbiodinium pilosum | reverse complement strand
TTTCGTTCTTCTGAGAAGGTACTGCATGTGTCATGTTTGTGGCCCCCCCAATGCGCCCGCTTGACCGGCTGCGCAAGAGAATGTTGATATGCAATGTTTGGGTTGGAAGACTTTCTTGCTTGACGGATTGGAGGACTGTTCTGGTATGCTCACCCCATCCTTCATCCTCTCATGTGCGTGAAGAATTGCTTATTTGCAAGGATGAACACTGACAAACCTTGGAGATCCGACTGAAGCTGAGGATCCAATCACTTAACTTTCGTTCTTCTGAGAAGCTGCCAAAGGGAGAAGCGAGTTGTCTCTTCATGAGGCTAGTTGGCATTGTGCAATTTTTGTCGTCAACTTTCCTGCTGACCTGCTCAATCTTCGCTGTCGGACCAACAGTTGTTGTATGGCCATGAGTTCCTTGGACAGCCGAGGTCTTTATGCAAGAGCACCCTTGCAGCAGGCATGAAAGCTCAGAGAAACCCAGGAAAACGACAGCTGTAGCTGAGGAATAGGATCTTGTTGCGCCTCTAAGGAGCTACTGCTGAGGATAGACCTGGTTGCGTTTCCAACTTGAATTCCAAGCTGCAAATCCGCGACCGCCCCATCAGCCGCTCCTTTCCCTTCCCCAAAGTAACATGAAACCCCGCCTCTCATTTGAGTCCTCTGAATTTGTTGAATTGTTGTCGTTGGGCCAAACTCATCCTCGTCGCACGGCGCTGACTCAAAAGTAACACCGAATGCACATGGCAATCCTACTGAAGCTCTGGTTTATCCTTTGGGCAAGAAGGATCAACAGACAACCTAGCTTGCAGCATGTTAGTCGCTCGAAAAAGTCAACACCCATTGCGTGCCAGGGAGGGCAATAATCCTTTTCCCTTCATAATAAAGGCCACTACCCTGCCTAACAGTTCATATTCTACCTGAGAGATACTTGTAGTGCAGTGGTGTACTTATTACTAGGGTCTCATTTTTAAGGGGGATAGCTCAGATGACTGCCGCTATTATGACGAAGCGATGGAAGCGCGGCCCCTGTGTGATGAAGACTTCCACCCTAAACCCTGAAAATCGAACTTTAAAGCTTGAGTCCAAAGACCAGCAATCACTATAGGGGACGTTTGGAGCTGCATGGGTCCGAGGTTCACCGGAATCACTTTGCGGATTGTGGAGGCCTGGACTGGATTACAGATTTCCCTGACTTTTTAGATTCCTCAAGTTTTTCCCTATACTCCCGTATACAGGCAAAGCAATCATTCCTTCACGGTGCAAATGTGGAAAGAAAGGCATTCTTCCCTTCAATGTGGGGCTTTTATCTCGGTTCGCAGTATAGTGCAAATCCAAATCCCTGTACTCACGTCCCCCAGCAAGCGAACAGAAATGCAGAATCCGTGAAACAGGTGCCACCCTTTGCTCCATTGGAAACCTGATACTTGTAGCCCCTTCCTCCATCTCTCCTTCTATGCGTGGATGGCAAACACAAAGTCCACATGAACTCCCAGGCGATCCTTCATGGCCACGTTTCTGGCATTTTGTAGGGTACTTGCGCTGCCAACCGAAGAACTACGTAAGATTCCAAGCCCTCAGCCGCACACCCTTACTCCAAGCTTTTAACGCGCGAAACCATAAACCATAAAGCTACAACCTGAAACCCTAAATCCCAAGCTACTGAAGCCGGACCCCGGACCCCCAGAACTGTAGCACGAAACCCCAGGCTTTTGAAAGTACAGCCCTAAACCCTTTAAGTTACAACCCTGGCTCTAAACCAATATCCCGCAGACCTCAAGCAACAACCACTACTGCTAAATACCCACAACACAGCCCTAACTCTACAACTGTATGCCATTCATCCTACTAATTAAATAAACGGACAAATCACGATATAACCCCCATATTTACTTTGAAGGGGTCCTTGTCGATAGGTTAGCCCCAAACCCTCCGCCCTCTGAATCGTCTAAACCCTAGAAACCCTCTAAACCCTCTAAATCCTCTAAACCTTCTAAGCCCTCTAAACCCTCTACATCCCGAAGCCCTAAATTGTCGAACCCTGAATCCTCCTAAACCCTTAAACCCTTAACCCTCAAGCCCAAATCCTCAAACCCTTAAATCCTCTAAACCCTAAACCCCAAACCCCAAACCCTAAACCCTAAACCCTAAACCCTAAACCCTAAACCCTAAAACCCTAAACCCTAAACCCTAAACCCTTAAATCCTCTAAACCCTAGATCCCCGAAGCTCTGAGTAGGCCCCGCCATCCTGGCTGCCATCGACTGCCGAGCGGTGTTACAGGCAAGTCGTGGCTTTTTTTGGGGGAATGAGTTTTAGGGTTATATAGGTGTATATAGGGGTTTAGGGTTTTAGGGTTAGGGTTTAGGGTTTAGGGTTTTAGGATTTTTAGGGTTTAGGGTTTTAGGATTTTAGGGTTAAGGGTTGTGGGTTGAGGGTTTAGCGTTTTGTGGGGGTGTTTGGGGGGTATGTAGGATATACTGGGATACATAGCGATACATGGGGGCACGCAGAGTTATACAGGTTTATGGAGGGTTATGCAAGGGGTATGTAGGGACATACATTGGCGTATGGAAAAATGGCAGCTGTACAGTTATTTGGCGGCCTGGAGTCTAGGGGTGAACTTCAGGACCTAGGGTTTAGAGCTTGGGGTGTAGGGTTGGGGATTTAGGGTTTATTGTTGTTGGGATACTTGTCCTTCTAGAGGGAACACGCATGTTATGAAGGGATTCACACGAATATGTAGAGTCAAAGGGAAGAGATTATTTGTTGTTCAGAAAATTACAGTCTCCCTTAAGTAGATAGAAGATAGCTTTGGATACATTATAGAAAGATCCCCTTATACCCCATATTCTATCTACTTAAGGGGGACTATATCTAGCTCCTGTTTGGACATGCAACCTTACGGTTCCATGCTCAAGCCTTCTCGTGTGGAGAGCTTATCGAAACTTGCTACGCGGTGGATTCTGAAACATACGTGGCATGTACTGTATTAATAGAATATGCCACGAAGGGAGTAGTTCACATTATGGGGGCGGGGCGTTTAGTATTAAGGGGAGGCAATTGCATGGAATATCACTTGGCCTGCTTTAGCCATTGCAGACCACCAGGATAGAAGTATAAAGGGGTGGGAACCCCAACACAGGGAACCACAAGAATATAGTAGGAAAATACAAGGAAGATACCTACCAGGGTCCCTATATTCCTACCATGTCCTTCCCATATTCTTAGGTTACCTGTTCTGGGCCCCATTACAGTCCTGTTACCTTGGGAACCACTGCCGTGAGAAATTCCAGTATCTGATACTAGCCCCAGTATAGAAGTAGGTCTTCTGAAGACCGTCCCGTCAAAGTCTGGACATATGAGGGCTCCAAGTTTGTTGTGGGGAGGGTGCGTGTGGGATGCATGCAAGAGCTTTGCGTCTTGTTATATTTTTCCTGTTTGGGTCATTCCCCCTTTCAGTAGCTGCCCGTAGATGGATTGTATTAACGTGCTATGATGACCCCAGTAGCCTAGTATTTCTTGCGGTAACGGTTACGGTAGGGGGAATGACTCAACTTATTGTTCTATGTGTATGTATTCTTACGAAGTTGTTTCTCCGGTGACAACATGACAGGAGAACGACATCCGCGAGTGCCTGTCTGGCGTGCGCATCATTGGGAAGCAGTCGGACAGGTTCTCAGGTGGAGGGGTTGTCCAAACTAACAGCCACTTGAAATGGGGCAACTTGGACCCTGCACCCTAAATCCTAAACTGTAAACCCTAGTGACCTGCAAATACTATTACTATTATTGTCACTAGTACTGCTGCTATTATTGCTACAACGACAGCAACAACTTCTACTACTACTACTGCTACTACTACTACTGCTGCTGCTACTACTACTACTACTACTACTACTGCAACCCAGGAAATCCAGATGCGGCCGGGAAATCGTCTTCTGCACAACGGCCTATGTGATGAACACCAGGTTGAGGCCCTTGCATGACTAGCTATGTATAATGAGAATTACTGAGAATTCTAGTTCTAGAAATATACATAGATATTATATTCTTCTGGGATATAATAGTTCTAGCGGTGATAACAGTTTGAATGATCATAACAGCTATAAGAATTATAACAGGCGCACTAGTTCTAACGGTTATAGCAGTTATGACAGGTAGAATCGCTATAATGGTAAAAAGGGTTCTAACAGTCATAATAGCCATAATAGCAAGAGCCCCGCTGTGCTCCCTGGTCGGGTACCTGGGGTTCTTGCATGGGAGTACAGGGATCTGAGAAAGTACTGATGCTATTTAGGCTTTAGGTCTGCTTCTAGTACTCGGGAACTACTAGAGGGCTGAAGGGATACATGCCCCCATTCACAACTAAGCATGAGTACCCCAAACCCCATCTCATATGCAATGTTTTGTGCTCTGCTTGGCATCAGGCACCACCTGGCGTGCGACCTGCATGTTTTTGGCTTTGGGTTAGACAGGGTTTCGCGTCAAGAGGATTCTAGGCAGGGCAAACCCCTAAACCCTAAAACCTAAACCCTAAACCCTAAACCCAAGTTGACAACCTTATGGGAAAAAAGAGGGTGAAATCAGCTACCATCAGTCTTAGGCACACCAAAGGAACCGTGACAGCGGACATGGGAGCCCCTCTTGTAGTTTAGTCAAGTCGGGAAATATTGGCTGTAGATTGAATGGAAAAGAACATGGAGAATGAAACCAAACATGATATATGTGAAGCGGAAGCTGTGGTCAAATTAAAGTGACAAGGCAGGGAAAGCCCAGGTTAGACCCAGGTAATCGTTCTTCTATATGAGCTATAGTCTAAACTCCTAGTATCCCCGTTAATAACCCCTATAGTACTCCCCTATATAATCCCCATTATAATCCCTCTTAGAGGAGTTTAGACCATGGCTCATATGACATCATATTTGAAATGATCTGAATCTTGAAGCAGCAGGTTCTGGGTTTTGCAGGAGCTTCCGCACAATCAGGGGGTTCAGTGAGTATCTAGGGCCTAGGGGCTATATAGGGATTATATATACGGGCATGAAAGGATTTACCAAGCCACAAAATTAGGACCCTTGGCCTATCCTATGACTCTGGGCATTTATTCTTTGGGGTTCGGGTAGCTCAAGCCCTAAACCCTAAGCCCTAATCCATAAGCACGAAGCCCGATGACGTAAACCCTAGGCCCAAAACCCAAAGCCCTAAACCCTAAAACCCTAAACCCTAAACCTGGTGTAGAGGCATGAAGGAGTCGAAGGATCAACAGAGCCAGGTCATTCCCAGCGGCGCCACGGCTACTGCCTGAAGCCCAGTTCTTTAGAATTACTTGGGGTTTCTCAAAATTAGGGGTACCTTTAAAGGGGTTTATAAGGGATATATAGGGTTATATGGGGTTATATAGGGTTAAAGTGTTTAGGGGTTCCCAAAATTAGCGGTACCCCTTTTGGGGGTCCCCAGAATAAGGATCATAATTTATTGGGGTCTATATTGGAGAACCCCCTATTTAGGGAAACTACCGCTTGGATTTCTCTTGCTTCTGCTAGGTTTCCCAAGAGCTGATCCACCTTAATCCTTTTTGATCGTCCATCGTTTGTGGTTAGATAAGGGGTTCACCATGCTCCTAGGCGTTCACAATGCTCCCAAAACTGATGTTTCCTGGAGTCGAAAAGGGAGCGCTGTTTGTGGCAGCACTGCAGGGCATTTCCGACAATGTTGAAGTTGTTGCTTTTTGGGCTCAGCACGTCTTGCTGCTTCAAAGGGTTTCGGGTAAGGGGAACACCTGTTGGAAACCCTCTTTTTCGAAAGCTAGCACAGGTTCTTGTTACATGCATGGCTGTATCTGCGATCATTGCTTTCCTGAAAGTAGGGTTACAAGTAGCCCACATGAGGTTCATCACAACCCAAACTCAGTCAGAAGTATATTAGGCCTACTCATAGCCTCAGTCCTACACATGGTCCCTATATCCCATTCAGGGTTCAGGGTTCTCATTTCCACCCTACCATAGTAGCTCTACTCACTCCCTCGCTCCCTCGCTCCCTAACCCCTGACCCCTGAACCCCCAACCCTGAACCCTACAGTGACCCTTGAGCCCTAAACCCTCAACCCAAACCCTAAAGCCTCAACCCCACGCCCTAAACCCTAAAGCCTTACCGAACCTCGCCAGACTGCTGGCCAGCGGGTAAAATGAGCGCTGACCCTAACCCCTAAAGCCCCCTCGACCTTAAACTACCCAAGATCTTCAACCTGCAATCCTGCACCCCAACCTTTAACCCTGGGCCCTGGACCCGAGACGCTAAACCCTAAACCCGAAACCCTGAACCCTAAGCCTAAAACCTGAACCCTAAACCCTGAACCCTGAACCTTTAGGGGCAGCCTCGTCTTTCATCCCCCCAGGTTCGCAGCTGTCGTCCCTTTGCTTTCCTGCCAGGGCCCTGGCTCAGGGTTTAGGGTGTAGGGTTCTAGGGGTTTAGGGTTGTAGGGTTCAGGGGTTTAGGGTTTTAGGGTTTTAGGGTTTTAGGGTTTAGGGTGCAGGGTTTTCGGGGTTTAGGGTTTAGGGTAGGGTTTTAGGGTTTAGGGGTTGGGTTTTCAGGTTTGGGGTTCCGGGCGTATAGCGGTATGTAGGGATTATGTAGGGATTCTATCGGGTTGAGGGATATTACGAATATTACCCCTGCAAATAATGGAGAATCCCTTGGAAGATGAAACGGATAGTGAAATGGAAGCTGGCGTTTGTGTGGTGGGTTCATAGGAAGTGAGGTTTCCAGAATTTGGGTGCTAGTGAGGGTGGTTTTTCGGAAGAGGGAACATACGATTTCGGTACGGATCATTTTCCTTGGATTCGAGGAAGTCCACATGCGGTCCTGGGCCTGTAGGGGCTCCCCTCTTTTTGTGGAACCATGCATGTGTAGAACTCATAGTTTCAGTATTCTTCAGCGTGCTCCGAGGAATCTACGGAGGCCGCAAGCAAGCAGTGATGATTCTTCAACATAGTTGCCTACATGATGCCAGATGTCAACTTCTTGGAAACCCTGCTCCCCATAAAACACTTCATAAAACATTGTAAAATCCCGGTTCCGGTGTCATTTCTTGTTTGATTTTCCATTTGGGGGCAAGTCCCGTTATCCATCATCTGAGAGAGGAAAGCTCCCCCTATGAGCTGGCGGAACTCTTAGGCCTATACTTAGGCCTATAAAGTAGTACTGTACTTGATAATCACATGGTCAGCTGCTCACCGCGTAGGGCATATCTCATGGGATCCAGCACTGCGCGACCACCGTCCCACGCCTCCAAGCTCCAACTGGGTTGCTGTTAAGGAACTTCAATTAAGTTACTATATTGGGGAAGCCCTATTATTTACTATATATACCCATTATGGTAACCCTAAACCCTATATAACCCCATTATAGTAGTTTCCATTTTTTTCCATTATCCCTATATATATCCATTATGGTACCTTATGTTAAGTTCCTTAACAGGAACCCAGCCAACTGTCACAGGCCGAAAGACACGCAAGAGCTGCTAAGACGAATGCGCACCTGCCGTGAACATGCAGAGCTTGCCACTCCGCTGAAGTGTCTCGTTATATTGGGATAATGGAAAAGAAAATGGAAACTACTATAATATTGGGGTTAGGGTTATATTGGGATAATGGAAAATAAAATGGAAACTACTATTCTCAAGATAAGTGTCTCTCAAGATGTATATTGGGGTTATTTTGGGATAATGGAAAATAAAATGGAAGCTATAGGGGTTATAGGGGTTCTATAGGGATCATATAAGTGTGTATCAAGATGATTTCAACGAGCCCGAAGGGGGCCCTCACGATAAATTCATCACTTTCCTATTATTCTTCTGGGGCCCCTAGGGTATCCCTATGGCAGCTTTAGAGGGTTGGTAGGACTTGCTTGACAGGATAACCTAGCCAGTGAAGTACAGGCAATCTGGAGTCGTTCGGGAAGCGAGTGGTGCTTTAAACGATGAAAGAGTGCTTCCTACATGCAGGGAGAAAGTACCTGCCGGAGGAACTATGCATAACTTTGCAATTGAAACCACATTCTTCATGTACTGTCAAACCAGTTCAAGTTGACATGCGACGGTGCAAGGAAGGTGTAGCTTGAATCACCTTGGGCTTGGGGTTTGTGGTGTTACCAACCCAAACCTTGACCTTCAACCCTGAAGCCTACAGCCTTATCCCGAGACCTTGAACCTTGAGCCTTATGCTGGGACAACCCATCGGGGATTCAAGCCCTGGTTCCTGCCTGCTTAATAAAGTCTTCTATAGGGCTGAGATACTATTAGTACGAAGTATCCTGCATGACCCTATAAGTACCTTGTAACTTCAGCATTCCGGTATTCTAGTACATTCTAGTGCATTAATGCCATACAGAGATGTCTATATGTCCCTATGAACCATAGGAGACATTCTGAGAAGAGCGTCCGCAAGCGAAGCGGCTGTGGAGACTCGGAATAAAGCTTGGAGGCTGCCAAAACCTTTCGGTGCAAAATTCGATTTGGCGAGCCGAACAGCTTCGAGACCGTTCTTTCGTTTGTCAAGAATGATTCAGTCCAGCTGAAGGAGGAGTTGCCTCGGATCGCAGTTGCAGCTGCCGGGGTGTATGTGGGAGCACGGCGCGCGCCCTGACTTCCCTCGTGAAGGCCATCGATGTTTTGCGCTCACGCAAAATGCCCGACTTTGGGGTAGTCGCTGAGTTCCTGCTTAAAGCGCGCAAGGCACGGCTTAAACAAGAGCACTGTGGAAGCATGACGGGTAGAGCTGGCGCGCGCTTGTGTCACAGACTGCTTCGTGGTTTGGAGACGAAGCAACGCCAAAGGGCAACAACTCATGAGCAAGGCCGCGGCAACATTTTATCGAGCAGCAACATTTTATCGAGCGTGTACTAAGTGGTAGCTGCGGAGCTGTCCCATTCATGGCAGGGCATGCAATGACCCTCAACAGTGTCAGTCATGATGTCAGGGGATGGCTGCTGCAGAAGGATTGTCTGTGCCTTGTCGCAGCAGCATCACGAACTGAGCACTGCGCCTGCCTTGCAGCGGCATGGGTTCGCCTGTGCACCGCCATCAGCCCGCATGCTGCAGCGTGGTTTGGTCTGCCCTCGCATGCGAAAGATGCAACCTGCCTTCTCATTTCCAGGGAACCAGAAATCGGGACACGGGTGGTTGCATGAGCCAGAGCGTTTCCACTGCATGCGCGAGGATGCGTAGGCACATCCGACGCATAGGCCGCAAAAGGTCGCTCGGCCTCCTTTGCGAAATCAATCAACCACGAATGCCCAACATGAGCGCAAACATGGACTTCCAGCGGCAACATGTGTTCAGGACTTATGCCTTGGTGGACGCTGCGCCGCACGAGCTGGGGCAGCCGCAGGGCTTGGCCACTGGGGTTCCTCTTGCCCTTATCCTTTTCTGGGTCGTCGCGTAGTCCCTTCATTTAAACAAATCAAACATTTGATTACTCGTCCTCCGCAACTATTTCGACCCCCAAGCCGTTTCTCCGATGAAGTGGGAAGTTGGAACTTCATAATGGACCCCCTTCGGACACCTTGTACAACAGAAGACCCCACCCATAAACCACAAACACTAACGCGCCATTTAAGATTACAAAAGGGCATTCAGCCTTTTTAGCAATACCCTATAATCCCAGTTTCCATTTCATTTTCCATTTTCTTTTCCATTTGATTCTCCATAATAACCCCAATATAACCCCAATACCCTAAACCCTAAACCCTAAACCCTTTTTAGCGAGGGCATGGCAGCCCAAGCCCATCCCAGGCGATCCTGATGCGATCTGCACGGCGAAAAGGCCTGCTGGCACAGGCCCGTGGAGCTATATGAGCCATAGTCTAAACTCCTTAAAGGGAGGTTATATAGGGGATTATTTAGGGGACTACTATAGGGGTTATTAGGGGGGATACTAGGAGTTTAGACAGTAGCTCATATAGCCATTGCCCAGTCGTAAGGTTTTTTTTGGGGGTTGCAGGGCTGTTTTATCTTTGGCATCAACAGGGGCTATGCAATGTGCTTGATAATCTCCTCAGAGTCGGGGCTACAATGCATGCTTGCAGGGGACCGCCGCCCCATTTTTGAATAACCATGGGGCATTTCTTCTCCCGTCAAGTTTTGCGCGTTGTTCCGTTTCAAAGTCTGTAAACATTGTTGATTGCTATCGCCGCTCCTTCATGACCCTGCGTACTTTGTGAGCGATGGGAGTTGTGGTATTTGAGTACATCCAGGCCACGCAAAAGGTTTTGTGTCATCCGTACCAGTAGCCATAGTTGCAGATAAGCGAAAAACTGATATTGCAAATCGAATGCCAATCCTTAGACCCACACTCTAAGTCGTGCTGCCTGCCCCATGCTACCCCATGTACGTTCACCCCCAGTAGCTTTAGCTATGCCTGAATGATTCGAGTTGAGGAGGAAGCTTGGGCGGTAGTATGGGGTGGGGGTGGTGGTAGGGGAGCCCAGAACAGAAGCATAAGCCTATACTACCTGGTGCTTGAGGGAGAGTGGCGACTTGTACGCGAGAAGATTTTTGGAGGGATCCGCTCCTCCACTCCCCTTTGGGCAGCAGAAATCCCCAAGCTCAGAAACGTGAGTACACTCTGCCCTAAACCCTAAACCCCTAAACCCTAAACCCTAAACCGTTTATCTTTGAAAACCATCCGTATGCCAAACCCGGAGGCCTTCCGCGCCCACCGCCGGCTGAATAAGCTCCGCAAGGTGGGGTTTTGTTCCGGTCAAAGAAGTTGAGCCTATTGTTCAGGTTATTGGGCTTGGGGTTCGGGATTTGGGTTTTAGGGCTTAGGGTCGAGCATGTAGGGTTTAGAGCTTAGGGCGTAGGGTGTTGGAATATAGGGTTCAGGGTGCGGGGTTGGGGGTTCAGGATTTAAGGTTTAGGGACCTCAAGATCAGAATAACGGAGAATCAAATAAAACATGGAAAATTACGTAGAACCAACGGTTATATAGCAGTTTGTGGGAGTTCTGTAATGAACAGTTTTACTATAACATGCCCTTCAAACTGTATCCTGACGGAATCCTAGAAGTTGATTTATGGAGGTGTAGCTTGGTACTGCCCCCCCATATGTGAGTGTTATAGGGTGGGGGCACTATCCAAGGCGTAGCATGGGTAGTATATGGAGCCAGCCGAGGGATTATGAACAGACCATATGCAGGTATAGAAGGAGCACTGGACGCTGAATTGGACGTTCCCACAAGGGCCACCGTACCAGCATTCGCTAGAGGATGACGTTGAGGTTCAGGGGTAGGAGGCTCATGTCCTCAGTAGTTAGGGGATGTTGGTAACCTGCAACCCCAGCCCTTTTTAATTTGGAGTTGTTACCAGAATCCTCTACTTCAGAACCTCAACCCCAAAACACCTCTCCCCAACTCACATGGGACCCCCAGAAGAGCACAACAAGACTATTGTCCGTTGAAAGAGCCATAGATGAGGTTTCCAAAAATGGTGGATCCCAGGAAGCACCCCAAACAATTACAACCCTTGTTATAGGTAGCCCCAAAAAAGGGGACCCCCTAACTTTTGGAGAACCTCCCAGACAGGCCCGGACAGACCCTTAAACCCTGAACCCTAAACCCCAAACTCAAACCCTAAACCCTAAACCCTCAACCAAAAACCTTAGACCCTAAACCCTCAACCTGCCAGGCAGCCCACAAGGCACCTCCGCCAAGGGCTTCGCCGTCCAAAAGGGAGGTGGTCGTAGTGGGGAAGGCCAGGCTTTGAGATTAAGGATTTGGGGTGTAAGGGTGTAGTAGGGCTTAGGGATGTTGAGGGTTTAGGGTTTTAGGGTTTTAGGGGTTTAGGGTTTAGGGTTTAGGGGTTTAGGGGTTTAGGGGTTTAGGGTTTAGGGTTTAGGGTAGGGCTAACGATTTGGGGAGTTTGTGAAAACTAGGGGTCCCTCGATTTGGGAGTCCATCTATAGTTTGGATTGTAGCATAAGCGGATCTATTTAGGGCTTAGAGTTTAGGTCAAGGGTGTAAGTTAGGAGGACGCCGCACCCTGTAATAGTGGTATAACCGGAATATATGAGGACCATGATATAATCCTTCTTATCCCTTATAGTCACTATTACTGGGTGGGGGGTCCACCTAACCTATACCCTAAACCTTAAATCGTAAAAAAGTAGTACTTTCCATGTTGTTTTCCATTATCCCTTGACAACACCCATATTATACCCCCCATCATTACTGGGTGGGGGGTCCACCTAAGGTGTAGGGTGTAGTGCTTTAAGTTCCAGGCGCTAGGTCTCAGCTCGAGGGCTTATCCAGATCACGGATAGCTATATACTTGGAGCTATTCTAGAGGGTCCATGTACCCAATAATTAGGACTCGGGATTTGGGTAATAGGGATTATAGTACAGGTTTTGGGTAAGTATATGGTTATTGGGTACTTGGACCCTTAGGGTATCATAGGGATGAACCCCCTAAACGCCAAACTCCAAACCTTGAACCTCACGCCATAGAGCATAGATCCTAAGCCCTATGCCTTATATGCCCTACATCCTAAATCCTAGGCTCTAAACATCCCTACGCCCCAAACCTTTAACCCTGTCTAGTGGTTACTGCTTTCTTTTCCATGCCTTAAGCCCTGAACCCCTAAACCTAAGCCCTAAACCCTAACTAAGCCCTAAATCCCAAACCCTAAAGCCCGAAGGCCTGGGATGGACCCCAAAGCGGTTTCGGACCGCAGTCCATTGAAGTCCGGCCGGGCGAGCTCTGCGAGGTTCATGGGGAGGGTTCAGGGGTTGAGGGTTTAGTGATGTACGGTTTGGGTTTAGGGTTTAGGGTGTAGGCTTGAGGGTTAAGGGTTTGGGGTTCAGGGTTTAAGGTTTTGAATGTACGGTTCAGGGTTTAGGGTCAAATATCGATGTTCACCAAAGAGAAGCAAGCTCAAGGAGCAGTCACGTTATATATCTTCTATGATATGAGGAGCAGCTGATGGAGGCGTTCCTTTCGACCCCCAACAACTGCTGAATACCATCGAAAACCCATGAAACCCTAAACCTTAAAGCCTCAACCCTAAATCCTAAATCTAGACCTTAAGCCCTAGAAATTGAACCCAAAACCCCCCAAAACCCGAGAAGAGCACACAACCGGCCAAGAAGTCGCACCACCGGACACTTCCGAAGACAAAAGGCCAAGCGAGGAGTTCCAGACCCGGAGGTTGATGGATAGAAAAAAGTGGTTAGGGTTTGGGGTTTAGAGTTGAGGGGTTAGGGGTTTAGAGTTTAGGGTTTAGGGTTTAGAGTTTAGGGGTTAGGGGTTTAGAGTTTAGGGGTTAGGGGTTTAGAGTTTGGGGTTTAGGGTTTAGAGTTTAGGGGCT